>CAKNEU010000080.1:0-143685 GCA_930272665.1 Mariannaea elegans
TATTTTTTCTTTTAAAAATATTAATAATTTAATATTTAAAATCTTTTTACCCTTAAATTTTAACTATTTTAATAATTTATTAATAAAAAAAATTTTCTTAATTAATATTTATATAATCTTATATATAATTTTTATAATAAAATTAAATACCTAAGGAATAATTCTATATTAAGTAATTAAGTACCAACTCCTATACAACTCGCAGGGGTTTCCTTTATAAGTAGCTTACCCCTCTCTTTAGAAAGAGGGCCAAGCTTCAGTCTTGCATTATCATACCATATACCTTTTGCTCTGCCTAACTATCATACCGATATTCCGGTTCCGTCTGACGCCGTAACAATTTTCACGTAATGATTTTTTTTTCTAAAAAACGGCCACTGCTACCAACTACCACTACCGCTCACACACACACAAGCCACACATATACAAAGGGGGGGAGGGGTTGCAGCGCTAATAGAACCCTTTTCGTACGTCAAGGGCATACCTACCTTTCATCTCCTATATCTACCCTAGTTGCACTAACCCTTACATATAACTTTGTTATTCTAATCTACATTGTGAGATGTAATATTATAATTAGCTCAGACCTGATCTCCCTGCTAAAATAAACCCTGCAATCTGGTTTACTGTTAAGAATCGACCAGGCAGTCACACTGGAGATTTCCGCGCTGGGCACTCATTTATCTCCTACCAAGATCATGTCAACCACTACGCTAAGCGCTTTCAACAATGTAAACTAAGTTGAGCTTTATAGGATTATATTGAAAAACTGGGGGCGCGCTAATTGCACCCGCAGGTAGTGATACTGGTCTTGTTCTTTCGCCTAGCGATCTTATTGTTGACTCGTATCCTAATATCATCTAAGCCGGGGGTGGAGTTAGTTTTCTTTTAGGTTCTGCTTGACCTACCATAAGGTAACCAAAATCTCCGTCAAAGTCGGCCTATTCCGACCGAAAGTAGCTGTTCACCACTCTTCACTTTCAAAAAAACTCCATCACCTTACCCAACTCTGTCGACCACCACTGCAAAGCAGCGCCAAGGATATCTGGTATCTCCTCGCCGTGTGCTGAACCCCTACCCCCTGATTTCCAGCCACCCATGGCTCGCATTGCCTGAAATTTGTCGTATGGCTAGTTCTTGAGGTTGAGTCGCCAACGGTGGCGGCCCGGCCAGAATTGGCTCAACTTCCAGCCCCTCAAGTGCGTCCCTTGTGCAAGTGTAAATCAGCTCAGGGTGCGGTGTATGGCTGGGAAACGGGAACTCTCCCGGTCACCAGCAATGCAGAGTCGATCCAGATGCTTCGTCCAACGTCACTGTTTCCCCTAAAAATACAGTAAATGAACAATCTAAACGAACATACCTGCGCCCTTTCCCAGGACGTTCGGGGCAATTGAATCACGGCCGGTTGCTGCGCGGACGGCTTCCCATACGCACTACTCAGACGACGGCTCGTGCTGGCGCCTACGAGATCATGATCACCGATACCGGCATGGTACGCTGCAATGAGTGAAGACAACCGATGATCCGTAAGGCGCCAGTATCTAGGGTTAGCAGAGAATAGCGTCATCTTCACTCGTTGATATGAGGGCGCGATCGATTCGGGCCGCAGACCTGAGTAAAACATGCCACAAGTCTCGTGAACATGTATCAATGCCGCCGTGACCTGTATACGTCACTTCAATTTCGCCTGCCAGTTGAGAGAGCCTTGGGCGTAGCAAGGAAGGAAAAACCCGACAATAGCGGTTTTGCCGCCAAAGGAGCATCGCTGGGTGACTATGTGCGAGGATGCAGGCATGATATTTGGATAGGGAAGAGCTTCGAGGAGAAAGTGTAGCTCAGAGTAGAGATGGCCCAAGGACTGCGTGCTGGACTTAAAGAGAGATATGTCGACAGAGCCGCGGGCCGCGCATCGTGACAAGGGTAATGGTCTCATGCAACGGGCATACAAGCCACCAGCAGCTTATTTTCAACGGTTGGCGGTAATGACAGACCGTTCTTCAGTGTCCCATTGACGCTAGAGCTCCCACAACGTCATAAGGCGCCGTTCCACGTCATGTCAGGGCATGACGGACAACACCATGTCGACAGCATTGGGAAGATGTTGTTGAAAGCAAGTCTCGGCCCGAACGGGAGGAGTCGGTATCGGTGAAGAAAGTCCGGATCTAGGGCGCAAGAAGCGCACTTTTGCATGCCCAACATCGCCACGATCTAGGGGTTACGAAGTGTGGCAGCCTAGCTCGTGTCGAGGTCCCCTGCAAGGCCTGCGGTCACAGCACGGGTCTCTATCAAAGTCGCCGCATAGGGGACGAACTGTTATGGCGACTTCAACCTCCACTATACACTATAGGGAGGCGATCGAGTTTAACAGGCGGATCCCAATTCCATCGAGTTCATCATGGTTATAGAAGACCGTAATCTAACCAGTCACCTTCTCCTAGGCTCCATTACCTATAGAGAATAAGACTAATGAACAACCACAGACCTATATCTCAGTACGGCCGGCCTAATAGATAGATTAATTAAATGTGAAATTGAAGAAAATATTATCATAACTTCAACCATCGGCTAATTATCAGTTTATTGGACTTGAATGTTATCGAGATGCTGTTTAGATCCAGACGCAACTGGAAAGTCCTAGGTAGAGAGATATTCGCCCAAGTGCTGAAACGTAAGCTTCCATCATAATAAAGACCCAGGCTGAAAGAAACCTTAGATAAACCTGTAAAGGAGGTGATAGAAGCTATTACAGTAACTATTAAATAAGTCGTACCGGCAATACTCCCGTCCTTGGAAAAATACATCAGAGTATCTGGAGAGTCGACATGGCACTACCATTAATAAGGCACTGCAAATGGTCTTACCCTAGATCAATGAACCTTACAACGCAAAATCGAGCCCATAGCTATTGCCCGGGACATTCTCAGCATTAGTAGTAGGGCAAGGATGTATAAGGGGGATAAGTTGGAAAAGTTTCAGATTGTGAAGACATACCAGATAGCTGTCGGCATCATAAAAAAAATGTCATACAATAATCCCACAAGAATTGAGTGAGAACAACTGTTCACTATGATGTCTAGTAACGACTTATAATAGTGATTTCTCACGATGCATCTAGCAGGCCCCTGTGGCGCAGTGGGTTAGCGCTTAGTTCTTATACCTCTACACTGTTTAGAGATATGCTAGGGTCGTCAGTTCGAACCTGACCAGGGGCAAATTTTTGCTCATGTACTTTTTTTATATTGTATGGGAAAAGCCTATATGTATGTATGGATGGGGTGATTGATTAGCTGGTAAGTATTGTTGAACCTGTCATTGATTGAATTGACACGGTAAGTAAGTAACTGGGTGGGGTTGCTGGTTTTTTTTTTGCCTTGTACTTCCGTTCCCCGTTGCCGCTTATGGTTGTCACGGAGCTAGCTAGCAAGAATAAGAAGGGTACAATGTTTGACTTGATTGCTGTGTCTGTCTAGTCTATGGGGGGTTGTTGTAGAACTTATACTGTTCCGATGATCGGGGGCTCCGTGTTTTACTAGGGGAAAAAACCATCGTTGGATCCATGGGATAGAATCCACACTCCGGGGGGTTTCGTTAGCTTTGACAGTGCTTTGTATCCCTCGGTCACTTCTCTCTGGGGAGCTGGCTCCACAACAATGGTACACATTACCGTTGTTTTCGCTTACATTAAGGGTGCCGTTCTTTTTAGTCTCGTCGACCGTCTCTTGAGCACATCACACCAGTGCACATTATCTTCGTCGAAAACTTCCCCTAAGCAGACTCAAGTGACAATGGAAAGCGCCGCTTTTGGTAGATTTACATATGTCTAGCATCATTCATAAATAATGACTGGCTTTTATACCACGCGCGGCAACCATGCGACCTGATAAAAGTACAAAACCAGGATCTCTTGCTATTACATCAACGTGAAATCTCTCACGTGCCTTTCGAATAGCACTTCTGGATACTTTTCCTGTCCTCGTCGCTCAACTTTGCCGGGCGACACAGTCCCACAAATCTAAAACTGTCGTCCTTATTACCCTTAAGCCGCAAAATGACCGGTCTGTTAAAGCCATGCAAGGAGCAAGCCCGGTCACCCTTTAGAACTCCCAGCGCTCTTGTGCATGCAGATTCCTCTTCTCTCGCAGTGCGACAACTGGGCTCCGCGGACTGCAGCGGCAGTATTGATCCGTATTGGTCCCATATCGTGTGGGATATCGTCTTTAGGATCGTTTGAGTACTCTTTTCCCTTGATGTTGCGCCACGTAATGTTAAGATCCTGGAAACGCTTCCTTACTTGCTGGGCTAACCGCCGTGTTAGAACGAGGTTAGGAGGGAGATGTCCCAGAAGTTTGTAAAGATTATCGAGGGTTTTGTATTTAAATTGATCTTGGATCTCTAGAAACTCGTCCCAAAGTTTAGAAACCCGAGTTGGATTGGTGTCAAGAGTCGGGTCGTCGAGAGCCGAAACGGAGGTCTTTCCACTTGGAGTTTTGGACGTAACCAGGGGTCCAAGCCCAGTCTTGCTGTGGTATAGAATTTAGGTATGTAATACAGTCGTCGATATGATATTCTTGAATTGTCATCTTGAATTCATTTGCTGAGAAAGAAGGTTGAGTAAGGTATTTCGGAATTGGGAAATGAGTCATGCCTGGACTAAGATCAGACACCGAGAATTGCGTATTACCCCGTTGCTGCATATCTGAACTCATAAAGTGAGGTTTCCTGTATTTTCAAACAGATACCTAGCGTATACGTGATGGATTTCGCTGACAGAAAGTGAGTAATTCGGTATTATGAGACGAAACACAAGTGACACGTGACTTAGTACAGGTGGCCGCTTTTAAGGCCTTTTTGCTCGTCGGCTCAGTTTCGGCTCAGTTGTTTATCAGTGTTCCGTGGCTCTGGTCTGGCTCGTAGTCATAGCATACAGAACCAGCGATTTCGGCCGCAGCCAAAAGACAAAATATTTTACAAATCCTACACCAAATCGGAGTCAGGTTTAATTGTTGGCATCGCCACAACCATCGACCTATCCTTCCCACCGACTCTATTGGGCTCAGAAGAATGCTCGCTGCCACTTCTGGGACTCTGCGCATCGGCGCTGGGCGAATTGTCCCACGAGCGGCGTCAATCGCCGCCGGAGCTCTGAGCCCGAGTCATTTCCTCGGCCGACATGTCAACGCCTGAAGCCTCTTCACTACACGAAGCCTTGGTTACGTCGCGATAAATAATCTGAAACCCCCCCTCGGTAAGACGAACGCCTCGAACGACGTCCCTTCTCGCATCGGTTTGATTGGAGCCCGGGGATACACCGGTCAAGCCTTGATCGACCTCCTCAACGAGCACCCCTTGATGGACCTTCGGCACGTGTCCTCACGAGAGTTCGCCAGCCAGGAACTCAAGGGATATACCAAGCGTAACATTATTTACGAGAGTTTAACCTCAGGATGTTGCCCAGTTGGATAAGGATATTGACTGCTGGGTTATGGCTCTCTCTAATGGAGTTTGCAAACCGTATATCAACGCCCTCGATCAGGTTCAAAAGGACAACAGCCACAAGAGCGTTGTCGTCGATCTCTCTGCTGACTATCGATTCGACGACTCATTTGTTTACGGTCTCCCTGAGCTCACTAAGCGCTCCAAGATTGCTCAGTCTACCCGCATCTCCAACCCAGGATGTTTCGCAACTGCGGCTCAACTTGCTATTTTTCCTCTACTCGACCTGATTGCGACCATTCCTACAATTTTCGGAATTAGTGGTTACTCAGGCGCCGGCACCAAAAAGAGCTTGAAGAACGATGTCTCTTATTTGACCGGAGGCGTACTCCCATGTGCGGTAATTATCCCAGTCCCTCAACCTTTTGAATTCTGCCGCTGATCCGTATTACAGATTCGCTTACGGACCATGTACACGAGCGGGAAATCAGTCATCATGTTACAGACGTGGCCTTCATTCCTCACGGTTGGGACCAAATTGAAGAAAGCTTTATTTTGAGGTTAGCTAATACAAGGAAACAGTTTCCAGCTGGTTCCGTGGGATCCACCTGACTATCAACATTCCGCTGAACAAGAGTATGGACTCTCGAGATATCCGAAATATCTACCAGGATAGATATGCTGGCGAGCAACAAATCAAGGTTGTGGGTGAGACCTATGTGAAAACGATCCAGAACAAGCATGGTGTTGAGATCGGTGGCTTTGCTGTTGATAAGACCGGCAAGAGGGTTGTTATGTAAGTGCTTACTTAAAACTCTCTCTAGAGCTATTCTCATACTAACTACACGAAATTGCGCCACGATAGACAATCTCAACAAGGGAGCTAGTACTCAGTGCCTACGTAAGTGTCTCTCTTATCCAAGACTTGTACTGGGTTGCTAACGACCTTTACTAGAGAGCATGAATCTTGCGCTTGGTTACGCAGAATTTGAGGGCATTCCTGTCATGTAAAGGCGTCAGCTAGATTAGACGATCTGTTCTGGATGGGAGTTGGCTAGGATCTTGAAAAGCTTCGTAATTACCTCACGGTCCACTATGTACCAGTATCCTATTCCGCGTCGTTGTACTCGGCCTCCGTTCTGTGTCTTTGCAGTTGTGTCAATGCTATGAGGAGGGGAGGATACAGTCTATAATTACTCTTTTCGTCCTATAATTACTACTATGACGATACCTCAAGCCCTCTTGAGCTTTTTGTTCTTTTTGGTCGTTGCCTTTTCCTTGGGCATTCTTTCCGTCCTATACCTCTTAAAATAATAATGACATTTTCTACATCGGCCTCCAATTACCTTTGACCCAGCTGGCAGGGCTATACTACAAGCGACGTTGACGCATGTACGATTTGCGAATTTTTCTTGTTCGTCCTCGAGCTGTTGCTTCGTTTTTACACATGCTTCTCGTAGTATTTCCTCGCTCGGGCGAATTCTGGCATGTTCAGAACAACAATGGCATCTACCTTTTCTCAATTGGCCTGTAGGGAGCAGAATGATGCCACAATTCGGATCGGTGCATTTCCTCCCCTGAGCAGGCGGAAGAGACCTAGATTTTCTCTTGCGCTTCTTTGCTCCTGTGCCACTCTCTCTTTCTCTGCCGAGCCTTTTCTGTTCGTTGTTTCGTACCAAACGCTGTTCCATGCTGGAGTCAAAACAGCTCTGGCACCTCTGTCTCCCTACCATTCTAGGGGCAGGGCAATCTAGACACATCGGCTCTGGTTTACGTTTGCGATACCTGGTACGCTCGGCAGTAAGGTAGCAACTGTGACACCTCTCTCTCCCTTTCGGTCTCAGCCCACCACACTCAACACATTTATACACACTTTGGGCCTTCCGTTCTTCTCGCATCACCGCCAATCGTTGATCCTCTTCTATCTCTTCCTGAAAAGGAGCTGAGCGTTGAGGCGGCGCATCTTTCTTGATGCAATCTGAGCATTTTCTTGAAGTCGCGAGTCTTGGTCCTCCACACTTTGTACATAAGGGCGGGATTTGCGTGCGATGAAGTTGAGCGCATTTGGCGCAGATGATGCCGTCGCCCGTAGGCTTTTTGCAGAACTTGCAGTCTTTCCATGAGGCTGGTGTCTTTAGATAACACCCATAGCATCGTTTGTGGCCTTGTGGCGCGAGATATCCGCAGTCAAGACAGTTATGGTCCTTCTGAAGCGCCCGGCATCTCGTGCATATTTGTCTGTCATTTGCGTCAGCCTCGCAAAGGCTACAGGAGGACCTGTCTGATCCATTTTGCAGGACCAACAACGCAAGGTCAATTTCTTCGCTGGGTACGTCTCCAGCGCGAGCGTGTGCTCGTCGGCGGAACTGAGACCACCATGCGCCTCCAAAATTATTAGGCGGTGCGATCGACTTAGATTCATCAAAGGCGGCTTTGCCAATCTCCTATGCTGCGTTTCCAACCGTAGGTGGGGGGATGACCGAGTAGCGACTTTTATACCTAGGACCCCAAAGTTCGTTATAGATGCGTGTTAGAGTATCTACATCTTTATTGTCGGTGAATATGAACTTTGACTCGGCATGATGTCGAAGTGCCGCTGTGATCAAGTGCGCCTCAATAGACCCAGCTGTCCAGAAGTATCCCTCATTCAGAAGCCAAAAACTCACAGCACTCAGCAGACCCCAAAGTGTGGCAATGGGATTCTGCTGCAGAAGTTCTTCGATGCGGGCATAGCATTTTCGTTCTTCCTCTGCTAGCCACAGCTTGGGGCCGGTCGGTTTGAGTTCTTTGTCATTCCCACCGTGTAAGAAGAGCCGAGAAATTGAGCCGTCAGGTGGCAAGAGTCCAACTTTACCCTCAAAAAGCTTCATTTGACGCGTGGTCAAGATATCAAAGAGCGTGAAGCTGTCAACGACAGCATCATGCCATCTCCAAACGAGAGGTGACTGCGAGAATAACGAGCAGGTGTATGCTAGAGAGTACCCTGGAAGGCTAGGCAGCGTGGATCGGAACCAATTCATGGGCAAGACCCAGTTAAGTGCGGCTGGTAGAGCTTCTTGTGGGTCAAACCCCTGCCTGAGACAAGGCTCTGCGATAGACAGATTGGTCAAAAGACGATAGACACCACCCCGCTACCTTCATCAGAGGGGGATTTTTCTTCAGCTGCCGCCATTGCTCTGCAAGCCAAGCCATGTTGTAGTCTCCTGGATGTTTAGGGACGGCGACCCGAAGGCCCTGTGCAACGTTTGGGCTTCTCTTGACTGCAACTTTCTGCCGCAAAGCTTTGTGACCAAGATCAAAATCTTCTCTACCGTATTGCAACCGTGATTGATGTAGCCTGAAAAGACAAAGTTTCGACTCGAATCAACAACCGCAGCTTGAATGAGAAGCGGTCCTGCACACTCCGTATCTGTGACGTAAATATCCCGACAGTCTCGAACCTTGCGAGGAAACTGGGTCTCTTCGGGTGTGACGTTTTCATAGCCTCTTTCTGAATCAGCGAGAAACCTAGTAGTGTCGGCTGGAGTGCGAATGTCAAAGTCTGATCCTCGTGCCAGGGCTCTCTCCACTGCTTGTCGCACGCTCGAAGGGAGGCGAGATGCATCTACAATCGCCAGCGCGTGCTTCTCACATAAGTGGGTTCCCATGGACTTTGGTTCCGGACAATTCCCTTCTTCATGTTCGCAGTGGGAATCAGGTTTGCACTACCAGCCTGAGGCGAATGTCGAATTTACTAACTGTCTCACGCTTCTGCAGGCCTCGCACAACAGCGGCAGTTTCATAATTGGCCGGGAGAACCCGTGCTCGTCCACTCGTATCACCCGTTTCAACGACAGAGTTCTTCAGGGAGATCACGTCGTCGAAGGGACAGGTCAGATGAAAGTTGGCCCCAACGCACCGTTGACCTTCCCGATACTTTAAGACGCCATTGTAGTTCATTCGTCCTATTAGGTACCAGTAAGCATATGCTAAGAGCTTCGCAGTGGGAGGTCTACTCACCGAGTTTTGCGAGGTTGTATCCATAGATGTCATGGTAGCTCCTTGAAGTTGTATGAACGCTCAACTGGGTAAGTTAGTGATCCTACTATATGCATTCAACACGGCTTCGGAATGACCTTATCCGCTTATGCATTCGCGAGCAGTCGGGCAAACGGTCCTGGTTGGTCCCTGTCGGCGAATTGTCGTGAAAATTGCTGAAGGAAGTTTCAAAAGACCGCTAAAATGTAGATGTATGTCTGCGACATGATGAAGGTCCAGGTATGTCATCTTAGAATTCACCATCTGCCGTCAACCCTTCACTTCTTCCAAGTGAAACTCGTTAAGTGACTGGAGGAACAACGCGACAAGTGCATGGCAAATGTTGAGGTGTCGTAAGAACGACTCCTTTCCGGCGATGTATGTGCCACCTCGGCTCCTAATGTGGCATGATGAAAACAGACATGAGAGCCGATTGTCCTTCATGCTCAATTATGTCATGGATGTTGATTTCCCAATCGGAATACAAATCACCCCTGACCTGACAGTCATGGTGTGTGTGCATGTACGATTCCGGATTCCATGTCTCGCGGACATATGCATGTCCAACGATGCTGCCAGCACAAATGCAGCTCTCTAGAGCACTGGCAGTAAGCCCCGCGCTAGAGCCCGAAACATGTGGTTCTGTCCCAGATCTGGGACAATGTCGAGATCTGTGATCCCAAAAGTGGGCTAGCTCAGCCCGTCGCTCAGCCCGCCTCAGTATTTAATACTCAGCCCTCGCTCAGCGACAGCTTAGCCAAAGCGGCAGGAAATCGGTTCTAGAAATAGAAATAGATTTTAGTGTGCTTGAGTTTCGTTTCCGAGTTACCTGGTATTAGCTCGTCGGGGAGCAAGTCCATCGACACGAGCGACAGAATGGCGTAAACCTTGTCAACTGAAAGTGATGCTTCATGATTTGAGAAGGTTTTCATCGCCTCCAACAGGTTCGCAGCAATTGTCCAATGGTGTTTATTAGTTGGGAGGCTTTGCCATCTTTTCCCTGCCTGGCAACCCAAAGGCAACCTGGTGGTGCTACGGCGCAGTCCTTTATACTGTTAACCGCACAGGAGTATAAAGAAAGGATGCGCCCGAAGAACTTGTCTAAATCGATGACGTGTCTACTCGCCAACAGCACTGGAGCCTTTTTGGCGAGAACAACTTTCTGGACTACCCAGATGCGTGTAAGCCAGTGGTTCTAGCAGAGAGAAACAGCTGCTCTCATTGGTTGCGAAGAGAAACTCTCCCGATGTTCTTCGGAGCTTATATGGTTGAAAACCGAGCCGATAGCAATGTCATTTTCTTCGTAGCCAGCTGAAGGGCTGCCCTCAATGAAGGGGCCCAGGAATTGCCTAGCTTCAAGCCAACCATTACCTCTCGTGCTTGAGAGTATATTTGGCTCATTCGTGGGACTTTTCGTGATTTCTCATCTAGATCATTCTGATTGATGCAGATGGCGTCAACCCATAGAGGTAAAATTCCAAGGTTATTTTGGTCGTATGTAGACTGACGAAGTTGATAGCACAGTCCCTCAATGAGGTTTTGCGAAACATGGAAGTCGCGGCCGTTTATTGAAATGGTCTTTGGATTCGAGACCTGACCCCAGACGTAAGATAGGGCTCGGTGTATTTGGCAGAAACATTGAGTACGACGGTCTTGAGGGCACATTGTATTCTGGTTCCGTATTTCCGAGGCTTGATGGTGATGAGTCGAATCGAGGACTCCCCGAGGTGCGTATACAGAGATTCGATGATGACTCTGGAGGATTTATCGTGGAATTGACGTAACCAAAATGAAAAATGATGGATAAAGAACGCTATGCGATAGAGATGCGGAATATCACATTCAAATTGAGGGGAAAAGGAAGTCATAGAAGCTCTTGTCTTTTATCTAGTTGAATAGAAAGCTATCTATCTTTTATAGAGGAAAATGAAGGGGCTAAGGAGGTTCCGGCCGGTGGGAAGCCGATGACCCGTCTGACGCGGAAAGTACTGACTGAAAGATGATGTGAAAGAGCGGAGATATTACGCTAAATGAAGGGTTTTGGGCTGCTCGAAAGGCTGTATCGGGGGCGAGTTTTGCAGTGAGTTTCTTAGTACGCCCCGTCTATTTCAGGGTTATCATAATTTAGTGGATGCCTGATAGTTTTGACTGACGTGTGGAAATCGAGGATCCAGAGACGAATTACACGATCGGGTGCCTTGGATATGAAGTGGGGGGCTTTGTTATCAACAGTGGTAATGGTGGATCCAATAGAATTACACCATATCCGTACACTTCGATTTAAATAGCTTGGTGCTATGCAAAAACAGCCTGACAAGGTCCACCCCTTGCCTCAGATTGGGTATTAGAAACGATTAGTCTAGCTGAGTGCTAACGAGTTTAGGTGACAGCCGGCCCATAAACACTTGGATCATCCAAATAACGTCATTCATTCAGCGTCTCATTCCAAAGCCGCCAAGACTAATTATTCCATGCCGACATACACTTGACGTTTCTAGTGTTCGAGAACCCATTCAATTTCGTCGCCGTCCTCCGTTCGCTCCCGGCCCAATTTTCTCGTGTGGCTCTTGATCTTTTCCCCCTTGTCATCTGATTTTTCGACACTCGCCGTTGGAACTACGACAATTTTGCGGAAGCCCTAAACGAGAGTTTCTTGCAGAAATCTCCAGCTCACGGTGTTGACAATTGCCATATTCCCCGCCACGTTGTCTCGGAAGCGGAGGCCCTGTAGGAGAGAGGACGGTGCCGATTGGTGTAGCACCGCTCCAGCATGCGAATATTTGGAAAGGCAGGTTGGCGCCTATCGGACTTTACCATAAACGATTTCAAGCCGAATTTCAGTGCCTACCCACAAGAATGTCAAAGAAAGAGTCACTGTGGGTAGTTCGAGCTACTCAAACATCATAGAAGGTCGGATTCGCCGTTACGTAGGTCTAGTCTACGGCGTATATCATGTCAGCGCTAAGTGAACAGCGCTGTAGGACTAGTTCAAGAATGTCCCCAGTACAGCCGGCTATAGCCGGCGACATCGTTCACAAAGAGGATAGCGGTGTACTCCGATACACGATATGGATTACGAAGGTCGGATCGCCTATGAATATGGTCTGCCTTGCTCGGGTTAAGATTCCAAGATTGATAAAAATAGGACACTCTAAGAATATTGAAGAGCGGATGTAGGGAGAACCTTTTCTCGGGGTCAATGTCGATTCCTATACCGCCTTATTAACAAGTGGCTTCTTATATATATCAAAAACATTACTCATCTAATATGGTGGGGGCTAGAGTAGATATAGAGGGTCGTGAACAAAGGGACTGCAGTTGTTTGAAGAGGTGCTATCCTGTTTAGCAGTTGAGCTATAGATTGATGGATGGCGGTGCCGAGGATAAATGCGGCTGCGTGAAAGGGAGGCCAAGCGAAGGGAGTGAAGTCAGGTGATCGCAACCAAGGTGAAGACATGTGGCGGGTAGTATGAAGCTCACACTTGGTAGTAGTAGGAATAGAAGCCAGTGATTCATGGCTGTCTTATCGCATCGAATACACTAAAACAGTCTCACTCTATATCCGCGGCTGACTGTGAGGAAGTGGACATGTGCCAGAAATAGGGAGGAGAGGTTTGAAAAACAATACAAACATGGCCCAGGGGGCCTCATGCCAATGCTGGTGGCAGCAGTGGGGCATCTTTGATGACCCAGAGAGATGGCAAGGGTCTGAGTAAAGGGGCAAGGAGACTGATAAAGGAAGTACTTATCTCTAAGTGTATCTGAGCAGTAAGCTGACGTACTCGTCTAACTCTCATCGGGGGCTGGGTGCACAAGGAGTTTGACAATGATCGGAAGAGACAGTGGATATTACTTCGTTGGCAGCCCTATTAGGCTGTTAACCGTCCCCACCTCTTCCTGACGCGCCAATAGCCTTTACCAGTTGCGCCCCTGGTTTAATTTGCAACAGGGACCAGAGGCAAGAGCCCAATCAGATAGCTACGAGAAACTGTTAGAGCCAACAGTAAAAGTAAAGACCAGGCCACCGATGCAGGCCAGCAGACGATCAACAAGACACAACAAAGCTGTAAGAATCCAATACGGAGTCGAAGGAAAAGACCCGTGGCGGTCAGGAGAATAAGGCGAGAGCGCTATTCCCTCCTCTGTCTCTTTCCTAGGTTCCTAGACCCTACCCAACTCATGTTTACCTCGTAAATGCCCTCCCACATTCCAGCTCGCCAAGTCGTCATGCAAAAAATCGGTCGCGCGCTCTGGATTTCTTTCTTGTGTCACTCAAATGTGTCTCAGAGCCGGTCTCTCATCACAAAACTACCAACCGCGACTCAAGGGCCTCGGTCACTAGCCCAGCCCAACGGAAACAATACTCAACTTCAGCAACGTGCCGTCGATGCCGACCTCGTAACTTGCGTTTATCTCCGTGACGATCCAGATCAAGTGAGAACTACCAACTCCGGGTATGAGTGCCGCATTGACTCGCGGAATGGTCTTTGGGGATTCTGCCCCACAACGATCAGTGCTGCCACGGATTGTGGTTTGGCTGGGAGTTGTGAAGACGAACATGGCTGTTCTAAGGGCTGTGGGATGACAGATGAAGACTTGAGTACTACTACTTGGTTAGTTTCAATTTTTCTTTTTGGCTCTTTACCCCAGAGTGCTCCTGACACGTAATCTTCGTTCTCTTGGCTAATCGTCATTACTTCTACAGTAGAGGCACAAATGGATATTGTTCCACAATTCTCCTAACCTTCGATGTTGGCCAGACATATTCCTACATCGCTTGTGGTACAAAGGCCGTCACCAATCACTACGTGGTCAGCATCACGGCCGACACGACGACGACGACGACGACGAGTTTTTACGATTTCAGTGCGTCGACAGCACCAACTATAACTTTGACAACCTCGACAACCATGTACACTTCTGGATCGACGTCCAACCCCACACAAAGCAGTACTATTTTGGGAGAGAACGTCCGCGAAACAGAAACAGGATCAGCGGGAAATGAATTTCCATCTTCTAGAAGAGCTTCACCAAACACCGGGGCCATTGTTGGTGGAGTTATTGGGGGCCTTGTACTTGTTTGCGTTACCGTCATTGTGGTCGTCTATCTTCTGCGGAGAAACGGCACCCAACCATCAAGTACACAACCTCAAGGGCATCACGAATCCCACCAAAGATTCTCGTCGTGGAGGATAAGTAACAAACCGAAGGAGCCCCTGGAACTAGCGGGCTGGGGCCCAAGAGAGCTGGCAGGCTCGCTGCCACCAAAATTGCGGGATGATAATTACCATGGGCGCGAACCTATTGTAGAACTCGCTAGTTGATCGAATGTCTATCCATAAACATTACACAACACATCTAGCTTGCGGGGAAAAAAGGGGGGGGAGGAAAGCCCAGAGTTTACACTATTCGGACACCATTGTGTGTTATTTCATTTAGTCATATGGTAACGAGAAATCACTGGCGAAACTCTTTGCTGGTTGTGGTGTGCAATCGGTCCAGTAATTTATGGATCCAAATCTGGAAAGCAAGTATTAAAGATAATTATACTTCTATTTGAAAGGTGTAAGAGTTAGAGGCACATGGTCCACAGGGAAGAACTTGACAGATCCCCAGTTTTGCAAGTGTGGGCATACCATCATCTACACTCTAATTATAATGAGAGCCAAGAAGTCAGCGGGGAGCCTCAGAAACAGTGCGATGTGTCAACCGACATGGATCTTTACCCCCATGATGATCCTCTGAAAAATGAGAGTCTATGTTTCCGTGCTCTCTGAGACCACCAACCGGTCACCAATGGCGAACTTCCCTCCGTCAGCAGACTTTCGGGCCCGAAAGTTTGAGTTAACCGACACCGAACCTAAGAGCCCGAAGATTAGTGGGGCCGTACGGTAATAGTGACGGTTCCGACCCTAAAGGCTCACCCGTCTCGTGTCCATATAAAGAGAGATGCCTCGCCGGCTGTGAAACGTATTGTGCTCATAGATATCGTACCTAAATTTGCTCTTATCTTGCAGACAACCATACATACTTTGTTCCCACTTTACTCAACAATCTAGACCTTACTCTCTGCAAAAATGTCATCTGAGGCTCAGGTCGGAAAAGTCCTCATCGTAGGAGCAGGCCTGGCTGGGCTTGCGTTGGCTCAAGGCCTCAAACATGCCAGAAATCCTGTCCCGTTCCAAATTTTTGAACGAGACTCTTCGCCCATGTTCCGTGCCCAGGGATATCGAATCCGTATTTCTCCTGACGGTGCCACAGGTCTGCAAAAGCTACTCCCGGCCAGTCTCTGGGAGGCATTCGAGGCCACATGTGCTCCGGTCCCTGAAACTCCTGGATCACGACTCGATGCTCGATCTGGTGAAGCAGTTGAGTGGCCTCGACCGTCCCCCTCCTCTGGTGGCCCAATGCATCACGCACCCCCGTTTGGAGAAGGGAAAAATTACAACGCTGATCGAGCTGTGTTGAGAAACCTCCTATTAAGCGGCCTTGAAGATGACATCGTGTTCGGGAAGGGTTTTGACGACTACACAACCAATTCGGATGGAACAGTCAAAGTTCAGTTCACTGATGGCACGAGCGCCAAAGGCAGTGTTCTGATCGGTGCGGACGGCATTCGCTCGTCGGTGCGTCGTCGGCTTCTTCCTGAATTCACTCTCCTGGACTCGGAAGGCCGGGCTATCTTTGGCAAGACACTCATGACACCTGAAATTCAGAAGTATACCTCACCGGAGCTCACACAAGGGATGTGTCTGATCGGTGAGGGACCGGATAGTTGCATCAAGGTGCTTTGCGACTCCATGAAGTTTAGCCATCCCGGACTTGATTCGTCTCTCAGGTCTCGTTTCAATGTTCCTGGCGATTACATCTACTGGGTCCTTGTATTCCGGAAGGATGTGAACCCTCATGATGACTCGTCCATTCTGCACCTAACACCTGAGGAATCGCGCCAGCTATCGCTTGAATTAACGGAAACTTGGCATGAAAGCATTCGAGCAGTGTTTGAGCACCAGGAGAAAGAAGCTACCTCAACCCTTGTTTTCAACACATGCGCAGTAGAGACCTTTTTGAAGCAGTGGGAGAGTCTTGAAACACCAAACAAAAATGACTCTGGGCCTGTTACACTGGTTGAAGGCCCCATTACACTTCTTGGAGACGCTGCTCATCCCATGGCACCAGTCGGGGGTGTAGGTGCCAACACAGCCTTCCAAGAAGCTGTAGACCTGTGCAAGGCTATGACCAAGGCTTTTGAAAAGACGTGGAAGATGGAAGATGCACTCATGGCATACCAGGGTTTGATGGCTAAGAGGGGGAAAACCGTGATCGGGCGTAGCCACCTAGGTGCTAGTCATTTCTTCGGAATGCGCCCTATTGATGAATTGAAGCCGGCTGAATAGGGAGAAGTTCTACGATGAGGTTGAGTCCTTATCAGAACTTTAGGATCAGTGTACAAATCTTGAAGTTATTCGAGCGTACAATTAGTTAGTGGACATAGTTTCATGTTACTCTCTTCTCATCAAACAAAAATTTTTTTTTCTGCCTCTAGTACGACATATTTCTCAAAAGAAATTTCTAATCAAATAGAAGCAGCTAAGAGAGATCTAGGTGATCATTGCTTCTCACTACAAGTATCAACTCAAGAGATTGACAGGGGTTTGCTAAAACCACGGCTCCGGCTGCTCTTGATTCTTGTTGTCAGGCATCGTGGAGCATAACCCATGATTAACCAAATAGAATAAGGGGGGATTTGCTGAGGGAGACACTACCTTCTTCTTGTTCGTACATAACGATGCTGGACTCGGGGTTCCCAGTATCCTGGCAAATGTACCCTAGCCCTCGGAACTTTTTGAGGCGGTTTGAATCTAAAGATGATCCAAAGCTGTAGGCTGCTAAATTTCAACTACGAGTCTTTGCCGTTGGTTCGGACTAGCTTCTTGACGAGACTCCTCAGGCTGCATCCGATTAGGACATTCGATGCAGATATCGTACTCGACTTGGACCCCGGAACAACGATTTAGAAGTCGAGATCGAGGCGTTTCGAAGTGTAACATACTTTCTACGACTTGTAACAGAGTAGAGAGGGGTTTATAAAGAGTATAACCGTGATCAAATTTGACTGGTGTAACCTCCCCATCAATACTCGCAGACTATATTAGAGGTAATCACCTACCAAGTGTCCTAAGACGTGAGACGAACGTAGCGGAAACTAGTCACTCACCCACATGATAAGGTAGAAAGTCAGAAACGTCGGTGTTTGAGGATGTCCGCGAAAGCTAATAAGAAAATAACAATAATCAAGGGCTTCAAGCTTGAGAAGAGAAAGGTTCGTTAAACTAAGAAGAAGAAGAAACTGCAGTCTGAACTGGTGTTAATGAAAAACTCAATTCCCTCGCTCTCGGCTCCGGACGAGTTAGGTGACAAATTGAGTAACGACCCAGCAGATGTCCTACCCCATGTATCGCCAGATGAGACCCGTTTTGTGTAGCTGATGGAGCGAGTTGCCGGCTACGATGAAAGTGGACGCAGTATTCGCGTCGAGCTGCCTCCAACCTGTCATTGGCACGCCGGCGTACTTCCAAATCGCTCCGGTAGTGTGGATTTGATAGAGCCCACCAGCTCCTGTTGTGATTGCCTTAGTCGCCGGATTGTCGTCTAGTTGCTGCCAGCCCGTCTCTGGAACACCCGTATATTTCCAAATCCTTCCTGAGTCGTGGAGTTGGTACAGGTCATTGTCTCCCGCCACGATATCGACTGTGGCCGAATTCGTATCCAACCTCTGCCATCCGGTGAGTGGCACCCCAGTGTACTTCCAAATCAGACCCGTTTTGTGAAGCTGGTAAAGGTTCTCTCCGGAGGCCGAGATCTTCTTTGTTTCTGGGTTATTGTCCAACTCTTGCCATCCGGTGAGCGGTACACCTGTATACTTCCAGATGCGGCCAGTGGTATGGAGCTGATATAGGTCACTACCACTGGCTACGACATCGGCAGTGTCCGTGTTGTTGTCCAACATTTGCCAACCAGTGTGTGGGGTGCCTGTATATTTCCAGATCTTCCCTGTGTTATGGAGTTGATACACGTTCCCGCCCGCTGCCACAATCTTCTTAGTTGCGGCGTTGTCATCCAGTTCCTGCCATCCAGTTAATGGGGTGCCTGTGTATTGCCAGATCCGCCCCGTGTTGTGAAGCTGGTAGAGACTAGCACCGTCTACAACTATGCTCGTAGTCGCAGAGTTGCTATCTAACATCTGCCAGCCCGCAAATCTCGGGTAAACAGTCCCCGCGAATTGGCCGTCTGTGGCGTTAATATCCGTACCACCCGGCACGGCAATGCCATCTTCCATGATAGAGGCGGGGAGCCAATAGCACATGATGGAATTCGTGTCTGCGACAGCTGTCGCAACCAAGGCTGAGTTGTCTAGTGGCGTAAGGACCTGCCGGATCACATTATCCCTCGACCATCCCTGAGTAGCCATGAAATAAGTTATGGCCTTTTCACGGTCGATTCGACTCACGATGCCACTTGTTGTATGCTCGTGCGGGAAACCCAACGTATGGCCCGTCTCATGCCGGACCACACGATAAAACTCAGAGTCCGGCGTGTCCATGGTGAACGAGTCGAGATTCATCGTCGGCTCATTGCTCGGAACAGAAAGAATGTCCGTTCCCAAATAAGACCAATAGCCGCTATTTCCTTCTCGTGCGATTCGAACTTGACCGCCAGAAGCTATTTCAGCGAACTCCACATTGGCATACGCACCCCAGGCGTTCATGTGGCTCAAGATGCGAGCACGGAGGTCTTCAGTGGGATCATCGAGGAAGCTCACAGTGAGATGGACACCGCCACTTCGCCAGTACTTAGCCGTCAGCAAAGCGAGGTGACCCGGGGGGATAATACTATCTTCAGTGCCTTGTGATAGCATTTGCACCATGGGCGCATTCGCCGGGTTGTGTTCTACGGCGCGCGCCGCTGCCGGAACCCATTGATCACTAGGAAGAAGCTTGATAGTGCAACCTTTGATTTCGCCGTTTCCGGCATCTTCAGGAGCTCTGATAGAAGACATGCTGTGTTGCTTAGAAAGAATCTGAGATGCTGAGGTAGAGGTTTGGTAGCAGATGAGCATACACAGGTGAAACAAATATTTGAATAAGATTTACATTCAAAAAAATCCCAGAAAGGCGTAAAATGTCTCGAATGTAAATATATATATGGGTATAAGTTGACGTACATCTTTCTAATTCTGCTCAGATCTCCGTTCGTACGCAACATGCAGAATATCAGAAGTGCGATTCGGCGTGAGCATCCCCGCTTACACTCGGCCTTTGCTCAGCCCTAGCTCAGCTCGAGTTCTAGACTCTATACCAGCAGTAAAGTATAATAACAAATCAAGTACAAAAACACCGCTTCAGCGAACGTGGCGTCCGCCATCACAGGAAACGAAGCCGAAGCATTACTAGGTACCCCAAATCCATTTACGGAATGTATTGCGTCGCCTCAAACTCATACAACATAATGGAGACCTGGTTACCACAGTTCTTCCGGCTACACAGATCGCAACTACTAATAAGGATTGAATAGCGAACGAGGGAGACTATTAAGATGGGTGCGTACATGGTGGTGAAACGAAAAGCGATAGTGGAAGCTCGGGGGGGGATAGGTTGGTGACCTGCAAACTTCTGTATGCATTGATGGATGCCAACAAAAAGCCTGACCAGATTAAACTTAGGATCTGCTACATTAAAATAAGTTAAATATCAAGCATATACCGATTAGTTTTCCGGCGTCAACGTCTAAGCACTAGTTTAACCACCCATGTTCAATTGTGCCCGGTATCGTATCATCTTTTTTCTTGGCATAGTCTAAGCATAGAAACCCGCCGACACCCGGTGATCAATATTTCGTCATTCTCACCTCGCAAGCTTGAGTGGGAGGTGTGGCGTTGGTGGCAGACATGTGCCGCCGACGGCTATTCGCCCGCCATGAGACAACCTTTTTAAACCTTTTACTCAGCTCGTCAGCTGCCGCGGAGAACATTCGCCGCTTACAAGCCGAGAACTAATTGCAAGGTTCAAGGTACGTTCTAGACCCGAGGGCATAATGCTACGTGGCTGTGTCACCTGATGGTACTTACCTAGGTATACCTGACCAATCGAGAAGAATCATATATCGCTCAGGAACCCACGAGTTGTGCCTCGGACACAGAGAAAACGGGATGAGGATAATAATGAACTAAGGTCGTCTGTTATGTTGCGTTACTTCGTCGGGTCGTGTTCTGTGAGTGAGAAACTGAAAATAGAGCTATAACAAGAACCTTTAAAAATATTGCATCAAGTACTCTTCCAATCTCACCGAAAAGATGAACCAAGACGCCTTTATAATTCCCACCTATTACTGGCATTCCGCATCCAATGCGAAGTCAACCCATATACTCAACTTTGACATCATGCTCTGCCTGCTTCGAACCAACTCGAACCGTCCACTTTGGCTCGCCGCCGAACCTCATCGCCAAAGCCAGGTCATCATAACGTCTCCAGCCCTCAGATGGGTCGCCAACAGATTTCCACTCCCAGAAGGGCCTATCCCAGTCACATTCGATACTGCAAAGATCGAGCACGGTTGGGTCCACGCGCTTGGGAGCAAAGTCTGACGAGCTGTATTTGATGAAGAACGTACACTTTTCTGGCGCGAAGTTCTTGTGATACTGGTTGTAGGAGACCATTACGGGAAACTTTTTGCTGAGTTCATCGCCCTGTGCCTTTCTTAGACCCTTGCCGTGCGAATCGTCATGTGCTGGGGATATAGTTACCTTTCTCAGATACCATTCCATGCGCCTTGTGACTAAAATTCCATCGGGGTTTCGTTCCTTCTTGTCGAGCTTCTCGTCAAAGTCTTCAAGTCTGCTAATTGGTTTCTTAACTACGATGCCGTAATTGTACCTAGACTTTCGAGCTGTGACTTCAGGCAATGAAGATAGAAGTCTAGTCTGCTGAGGGGTAAGGTTCTCCCACTGCGCCGACATTTTGTCGCGTAGGAGACGAATCACGGCTCCGTGAGCAACAGCCGACCACCTGCGATTTGTCACGTTAGCTTCTGTATTATCCTATCTTCGATGTGAATATAAATATTCTGGTGGAGTACCCACGCTTGAAGCGGCCGTAGGACGATTCCCTGAAATTGTTCGTCCAGCACGCTATAGATGTACTGGGAACTACCCAGACCACCGACAAGTAATATTTTCTGTACTCAATATGATGAATATTAATAAATGCTTCTTGATTGTCCCTCAGGGCGTCTATATGACATACCGAGGGTGTCTTCGTCGTCTCTTTTTCGACGTTATTATACTGTTCGTCAACTAGGATACGGATACCTATGAGAGATCGATCAAAGAACACCTTCATTTCTTCTCTACGCCTTAATGATTAGCCTCAAGTCAGGAGTAGATACACAATATAATAGAAGTCGGGACTTATACCCACCTGCTAATGGAGAAGCTGTCTTTGCCTCGCCAGCGGTCCATCTTCTTGTAAGCCTTCCTCGGCGGTCGCAAGTTGAACTGCCGTGGCTCATCTGCATTAGAGAAGTTCCTCTTGGCCCCTCTCTCCCAGTCCTCTACAACAAACGTGTTATATTCCGCTTGGTCGAGTGACTGAAATTTCAGCTTGGTCTTCCCTTTGAGGTAAGCTTCGAATGCTTCATCAATTCGGACCGCGCCGCATAGTTTGCCTAGGTAGAGGTGTTACTCGTGAAAACTAGGTATGAAGTCCTCTCGGCCACTTACCATCGCCTCTAACGCATTCTTTCACCTTGAAGGGACTGTTTGAAGTGACTGTGTAACTAATAACGTCCTAAGCTACCGTCAGGAACAACAGCGAATTAAGGGCGGGTCATGGTAAAGATAGTCGTACCACTGTGCCACCTCCAGCGTCACAAACAACAAACGACTCGCCTGCCTAAAACAAGAATTAAACAAAATTCATGGTGTCTGGTGATGAAATGCAGGGGTAAGCCACCTTGATTTCGGGCAAGCCGTTGCGGTCAAACAGGATTGACAAGCCTGCAGCTTCTGGCTCCTGGACCAGATCCAGCGTCGTGTCACCAATGAACCTAGGCTCCAGTATTCCGGCCTTCTTCGCTGCCTCTCTCATGGCGTTTAACGCATATGGTGGCCAGATGGCTGGGACAGTGATGGCAACTCGTAGAGGGATATTGTCGACGTCAAGTTTGGTCTTCAACTTGGCATACGTATGATCCCAGAGCTTTTTAAGGTACAAGCTAACAACATCAACTGGCTTGAGGTCATTTTTGGAGTTTAAATGGGCGCGGGCTTCTTTCAACTGCTTCGAGTTGCGAATCTCATCTCTGCCAATATCGGTATCGTTTAGCAGGAGCAGCTTGAACCATTTTATTGGATTCATATCAGGAGTAATCTCATAGCCCCATTTGCCCGTGGCGATATCGAATTGTGTCGGCACCTGGACCTCATTCTGGTTGTTGTACCATGCTGCAGGCCATTCTGAGATTTCGTATATCTTGTCTGGGCTCTCCGAGAAAGCCCACGATACTCCGGAGAATCTGCAGTAAAAATGTGGTTAGAGGGGTTTAGACTTGATATCAAAGACGTGCAGGAAATACAGAAGTAATGTACTGACGTTGTACCAAAGTCGATGCCAATTGCAATAAATTTCCCTGAAGAGTTGCCCGTACCGCTCGAGGCAGGCGGGGAGTAAACGTACGGGGTATGCGTACTCATCTCGGGCGCAGAACAGCGTACAATGGGTCAAATACGAACTGACCACATGCAAGAGAGAATTGAAGGGGGGGAACAA
The DNA here is from genome assembly GCA_930272665.1 of Mariannaea elegans. Lineage (NCBI taxonomy): Eukaryota > Fungi > Ascomycota > Sordariomycetes > Hypocreales > Nectriaceae > Mariannaea > Mariannaea elegans. The sequence continues at coordinate 23,277 of CAKNEU010000080.1, forward strand.
AACAAAATGGCTTGATAAAATGGCTTGTAAGGTTAAAAACCAAAACGTCAAGGCAATTGAGCAGACACTCCAGCTGTCACGGGAACCTAGCTTGAGAGTAAGTCTAGAGCTGAAGTCAACGAGAGAGTAGGCCCACCGAATTCGGAATGCACAATGCAGCCCCCCTCATGGCGGCAACGGAATTATTTGCTTTTGTAGATACATGGGCTAGTTGGGCGTCAGGGGCTGATTGTGGGTGGGTGAGGCGAAATGGGTGGTTGCTTGGCGTCACTTGGAGGGCGTGTAATAATTACGCGCCTTGCGTTCAGCCTGGTTCAGGCATGGCGTCGGGCTGCCGCACACTAATGTAGGTATTTTTCAAAGCGTATAATGTCTAGGGAGGCAACTCGGGGATGGTTCGCCTTTTGAGCAAGTCCCGCTTCGTTCGACAAAGGCAAAAAATCTGTTCTCAGTTTCTCCCAGTCTTTTGTCGACCTTTGTTTTGGCTTCAGCGTGCATCATGGAAGGCTTCGATTTCTCAAGCGAAGGTGTCATTCTCGTCTTAGGAGTGACTGGAGCTGGAAAGAGCTATTTTCTGAACCAGCTCAAGAGCCATTGTGCGAAGGAGGGTCATTCCCTCCGCTCAGGTACGTCACCGGTCGAGTGGCCCAGCATTAGGGGATCACGACGCCCCAAGACTAACAACTCTTACAGAGACTACAGAATGCCATGCTGTTCAGATTTTTCTCGACGATGACGAGAAACGCAGCATTACTGTCGTGGATACACCGGGTTTTGACGATACAACAAGGCCCCATGGGGAAGTCTTGGCTGAGATCACCGAGTTCCTCGCGGCACAGCACATTTTGGGCGTGCCACTGCGGGGTGTACTTTACTTGCACAAGATCACAGACAACCGGATGACTGGTTCTTCGCTCAAGTACTTACGCATGCTGGAATCTCTAGTGGGCGATGAGGCTCTCGAGAACCTTGTTCTAGTTACCACTATGTGGAACAAGCTGCGAGACGAGGATCGCGGCCAGGCACTTCGTCACGAGCAAGACCTTCTCCGCCACTACTGGGCGCCCATGGAGGAAAAGGGCGCGTACGTAGCCCAGTTTGATGGAAAGCCAGACTCCGCATACGCGCTTGTCTTCCAGCTCGCCGGCAAAGACAGCGTCGTCCTCGACGTCCAGAGAGAAATTGTCGACCAGGACCGCACTGTACTAGACACTTCTGCAGGTACGAACTTGATCCATCAGCTGGAAAAAGATAGCAAGGCTTACCGGTTGAAGACGGCCGAGCTGGAGTCTCAGCTTGAGCGGGAGTTGAAGCTCGAGCCGCGTAATAAGATAAAAATCCGCGAGCTGCGTGACAAAAAGGATAGTATGGAGAGAGTTCTTCGACAGATGGATGAGTCGAGGGATCAAATGATGGTTCAGATGAAGGTTCGTCCAGGGTCGCCCGTCCGGCAGCGAATCACGCGGGCCATGAGGAGCAGCGGCAGAAGTGCAATCACCATATTGGCGGCGGTACTCAACTTGACCGTGTTTGTCGTTCAGCTATCAATGGGTGGAATGTGATAGATCGTTTGTAACTAGGTAATTTGATAGACGGAGGGCTGAGCCAGGGCTGAGAAGTTGCATGGCCCGAGAACGGTGAGGGGTGAAATAAGAGATTCAAGCGTGCCTCTCTGCCTAGTTTTTTCTTTTTCTGTCTCATCTACCCCATCAACGGAGCCTTCTTATTCGCCCGTGACTGTAGGCTGCTAGGCCGGTCGCCTCGTGGGGGAGTACTGTGCATTATTGGTAAGACAGAGCTGAAAGACTGCGGCGGCGTCTAGCCCAGCCGAACGTCGAGGGTTGTCCAATCAGCACGATCATGTCTCGACCCAAAGCCTATGTATGTATGCATTCCTTTTGCCAGCTGATCTTCGGCTGAGTTCGCCCCGCACGCAAACCAAATGTGCAAAGCATACAAATTGGCTTGGCGCTGAGACGACAGCGGCATATCGTGCCCGCGGCAAGCCCCAAAAAATAGAAAGTGGTGGCAAATACACGGAACCTGCCTGTTGCCTTGAATAGTCTTGAAATGTAGTTATGCGGTCAGCATATAGCCGCAGGCGAACTGCTCGGGGGTGGTATCGCGTATCCTTAGAACATAGTCTAGACTTACGGGGCGACGACTTGGCTCCCACTTACAGTAGTCAATAGACATGTAAAGATTGCGAAGTTTTGGCTCTCAATAATGGCGAAGATGAGAAAAAGAGAAAGCCAAATAGGCCCGCCTGCAATAGGCAAACTTGGGTTTACCGAGAGAGCCCAGCCGAGCGCCGACTGCGGGGGTTTGCCATCCTTGCCTCTCACAAGGCTCTGAAAGAGGTGGTCCAGGATATACAGCCACAAGTGCCCATCCAACTACCATTCAAATCACGACAGTAGAGAGAGACTGCACTAATTAAGTAACGTACCATAGTTTCCATCTCATAATTAATTCCCGCATGTAAGGCGCCTTGGGGCTGTTCCCAGTGCGCATCCGCCTCCCGGTCTGCCTGATCTCTCGACGCGCGACAGCTGAAGCAACGCTCTGTGCATGCCTTACTCTCCAGATTCTTGATCTTCGGCACCCTATATCCCCTCTCTTTTTCGATTGTTCGTTACAGTTCATTGAATGCTAGTGCAATGCATCGATCCATTTCTTCCGCCATTTCCTAATTTCTCCAACTCCCTACGATCCCTGTTTTGGCGTAAATCCTCCAAAGTCACTCGCCGGAGGCCATTCGCCCTCAGATTTGGTAGCACATGGCCGAATACGAATTCAAAAGACAAGGTGCTCAGCGATACCCCCCAAAAGCAACTCACCATCGACCGCCAGACCCCGAGAGACCTCGCAGTTCGCGGTCGGCATATCACGACAACTCACACTTACATAAACAGAGACGACGCTCTAAAAGCCAAACCCGGCCCAGTTCTATCATGTCCGTCTCCTCCACCAAGCAGGAGTCTCCGCGAGGTAACCGGCAATTCTTCAAAGACGCATGGCGACATATATCTTCCAAGTCCCAGAGTAAGGACGCAATGGAGATTGTCCAGTCAAATGCCAGCAACAATACCGTCTACTCCAATAGAAAGCAATCCCCAGGGACCATTGAGAGCTTGCCATATGCTGCCGTCACTCAAGATACCCTCAAGGCTGTGGGCCATAGTTCTCTCGTTCCCTACAGAAAGCCCGCTAATGGAATGTTAACCGTGACCGAACGAAGATTCTCCGCTGATTCTAAACACATCACGCAACCCAATACAATTCGTGTCAACTCGGCTCCGCACATCGAAGGCCCTCAAATGGAGGAGGCTGAACTTCGTCGGGTGCACACCCAGGACCCTAACGGAAACGCTGGGCAGCCTCAAAGCACAGCGTACAGCCAGGAAGAATACACCAACCTCCTGGAATATTTAGAGAAAGTTGAAAAAGTACTGGAAGCAACGCAGCAGACGCTCAAGCAAGAACGTCAAGAACATGAGCTTCACAAACAAAGCTCGGACAAAACCATCGATGAGCTCCGTACCCGTATCACAGACATGGCAAGCAAGTCCACCGCACTGCCGAACCAGTCGCCACTTCGCCGCCCGGAGAGTGAGATTATAAAGGAGTGGCAGAGCCTAACCTACCTTGTCCGTAACGTCGTCACGACGTATTTCGATAAAGTCAAGGAGTCCAAAGTGAGCAAATGGGCGAAGAACGAACCCAGCCTTCAAGATATTACACCGTCCTACATGGACGCGGCAAAGGAGAAGAAATGTACAGCGGCTTTGATAGAGGCTGTCATTTGGAACACTCTTTCGAAATTTGTTTTTGGGAATTCTGCGAGCTGTGGACCTATGTACTGGGCTGGCAAGTATCGTATGAATCTAACCAAGCTAAGTAAGAAACATTCCCAATCACCCATTTGTGAAATCGCATGACTGACTTGTTATGTCACTACAGGTAGCGGAATTTTCCAAGACGTCGCAAGCATGAAGTCGGAAAAGGACACTGCCTTGTTCTACCAATGGAAGTCCTTGACAACCAGCATAATCTCGCTAGTGACCCCTCTAGAGGACCGCGAGGGTATGATTCAAGAAGTGGCTGACGCGCTAGAAATAATTCTAGACCCGCTCCAGACCCCAGTGTTAACATCAATGAACTCGTTCCCGAGTGAGCTGCAAACCATTGTGCGAAAGGCGGTGGCGCTGGACGAGCTGTTCTGCGGACAGCAGGCATGGTATAGTATAATGTGGCCGTTCAATGGTAGATTCGACATAGAACTGGACCAGAAGAAAATGAAGGTTGTTGGAGGCGGGCCAAAGTCGCATTCAGTGAGGTTTGTGGTGCAGCCAGCTCTTTGTTGCACAGGAGGACACGATAATTCCTTTCGTGCTACCTTCATTTTGGATAACTTCCATGTTTGTATGTATTAGAGATTACCAAGGTATCGGGCGTAATATAGGAAGAGATGGCTTTACTGAATGGTTTTATTATAATTGGGAAATAGGGATAGATAGATGTTCAGAACATTTCTGTTTTTTTATGAAGGCCAGCGTGCCGGGATTATGGATTCTCATGCCCGCCACGCCCCCCACATAATTAGTTGGCGGATGCGTTATACATTCAATTTGAAGCTGCTATTAAGGACACCCGTTGCTTACCCAAGACCGTCTTGCCCGGGTCGAATCCCCCATTGTCCTCCATATTCGCTCGTTAAGCTCATTGGCTGCACCAAATATGTTCCCGCCTTGACGACTCAACTTCCCAAGCCCCCTATTGTTGACGAGTTGCTTGGTGCGGCTGCATCTCACCACGGCCAAGGCCTGGACCCGACGGCGCTTTAGAACTAACACGGCACTGTCTTTGACAGCGGGAAGCGGGGGGAAGTCTAATCATATGTAGCACACCCTACCGCAATGATCCTGCAGCCTGGCTGATCTGCTGCGGGTACTAATTAATTACCGGCTTTTCGGAAGGGGGCCGCTATGGATTCAGCCCACGCGACGGCCTTGACATGGCCAAGGAGGTGGCTAACCTGGGCGCAGTGCAGGCTGATTAACGCCAGATCTCATCCCATTAACGCGGCGAATAAGTTGTGTGTGGAGACTCGGGTTCTAAGTAGATGATGCTACAGCATCAGGATCCCTGCGTCCGTACAGACGTAGAAAGGTTCAACGTGTTTTCAGAGCAATTGCCTCTACAAACCCTGACCATACCCATGGTGTTGGGGTGCGAATTATTTGCAGCACGCACTGCCGTGACACGGCTCGGGAGCAATCACGCCAGATTCTTCGAGAAGAGGCCAAAAAGTTGCCAGGGCAGATTGCCGACCACTTCCAGCATACCGTGAACACGACATAGGTAACTTAGTAGGTGGCCTCAATCAAACAGGTTTTGGCGCTCTGTATTCCTAGCACTAACTGAGCAAAAGCACTGAACCCTCCGAGTTGGTGGACCTTTCCACCAACAGAATACATAGGATTGGCTGTCGTGTCAATTTCAGCCTTAGTAGTCGGGGATGACTAGATTAAACCCATCTCGAACAAGAAATCGATAGTCTGAAATATCATTCCTAAGCCTTATGCAATGCTGCTTGGAATCCTGTATCGACATATCAAGTCACTACATTTTTGCCTTGGAAACCCGATAGAGTGGAAGAACGACGAAGGGGCGGAGGGATTGGATGGCATGGAAGTGGGCGAGAAGTAGCTGGGTTACTGTCAACCATTGAAAGGTTCTTACCTGCAGAGAGAGCTTACGTTAGTGGAACGAATGATCATGGGGTTAGCGCAGACCAAGTAGCCATTAAATGTTGCCATAATTGCTGTAGGATCTAGCCGGAGGCTGAAGAACCTGATGCATTGACAATGGTTCTAAGCAGGTTGTATAGTGTGAGGGTTTCATTTTCACCCTGCTTAGGTCGAAGCAGGTTTTATGAAAAGGGGTGAATCCACCTGCCTTCACCTAGTGAGCTTACAATTCATGGTGGTTGGCCTGGTGGATATCACCGTCACCATCGTGTCTAAGGATTTATGCTAAGCTACCATAAAATGTCTGCATGAATCAAGGGCTCGTCACATCCGCTCTGAATTGAAAAGAGGACTAAGAATCGGCATAGTTATTCACTACGTGACTAAGCAGTTTGGTTGGACCCTTGGTAGAGCGCTACTTTACAGGTATGTATGCCTAGCATTTCTTCAGGCTTTTATGATAGAATTGGTCCTCCATTTTAGCTTCTAGATATTCCTTAGGCCGATCATCTTAAAGAAGCTGAGGCGCATTAAAGACCCACCGGACAACGAGGCTATTAGCGGCTTTATCCAAGAGAGAGTGCCTGAGCTGGCTGGGGGCTCTTAGCCTGCAGAATGTCCAACCTTTGGCAAGCCAGCCAGAGGATGATAAGGATTGACTATGGTCTGCTAGAGTAAGGACATCACGACTGCAGGCCATCCGTAATGATGCAGGCTATGACCTAATAGAGTGACGAGTGAAAACGAACGGAGCGACATCGAGAATGACGATGGTAACTCCCCAGAAAAGGGTTGATTAGCAGCTGTACTATCGGTAAATGCCAGTCGCATATAGTGATACATCCGCTAAAGGCCGAAAAGCTAGTATCGAGACCCCATGCTAAAGCCCGGAACGTTTGCACCCGCATAATAGCAACCATCTCATAAAAGAGCTTTTATTGAGAGATGAAAAGTGAGGTATCAGAAGCCTCCTAGATTAGCGGGCCTGGTAATTCGTATGGCTGCACTGGTTCTTTCACGCATTGCCACGTAATAAATAGTACGTAAGCATCACACAATGCGATATCTTATTTGATCAACAAAAGTCGGCATGATGCACTCGTAAGCCATGGACAGGTATCTTGAGCTGTTTCTGAGTATAAATGACGTACGAGGCCATCCTTCCTGCGTAAATGCCTTGCCCACGCGGAGCGGGGTGGGGCCGGTGAGCAGGGGTGAAGCTCCCCCGGTCCCGTCGAGCGATTAGCTGCCAAGGTGTTGGGTATTCGCGGATCGGGCCGTGTGTTTGTCGAGGTAGCCATAGGATCAACTTATATCACGTCCTGAGACGTGTATTATTCGTCACGAGGATATGCGGGCCATCACAGCATGTTCTAAACTGAGACTCCCGCAGGATGGTTCGCTTTCATTCGTGGTGGCGACGGGGGGTCGGGATATAGAACTATCGTACTGAAGGGGTACAAGAAGGATACCCACACACTTTCATATTGAGGTCGAGTATATCAGAATGCATTACCCCAGCGAAGTTCATGTGCTGGTGCACGAGGTCAAAAATAAGGCTACTCCCCAGCATTTACGTTCATGCCAACTTATTGATCCAACTCTTCACGCTAATTCCAGCCTGAGAACCTGAAATTCCTCGGGGAGTACTTAGCCTCACTACAATGTCTGTCCCCAGAGAATGTACCGTCCTGATCGTTGGTGGCGGCCCAGCGGGATCGTACGCAGCATGTGCCCTAGCTCGGGAGGGTGTCGATACCGTCCTCTTGGAGGCAGAAACCATGCCGAGGTAGAATCCTATCACTCAGCTTGAGTCAGCACCTATTACTTGGATAATCACTCATAAGTCTATGCTCAGGTATCACATTGGTGAGAGCATGGTACCATCCTTCAGGTACTATCTGCGGTTCATTGACCTTGAGTCCACCGTCGAGAAGCATGGGTTTCAAGTCAAAAATGGATCGGCATGGAAATTGACTCCGCAAAATCACATCGGCTGTGTGTCTCCCCCCTTGCCCTGGGAACCTAGGTTGTCGTCGCTCTCCAGATCTCAGTTCACATATGAAACCTAGACACGGATTTTACCCTTCTCAACGATGGCGGGGGCACCGTCTGGAACACGATTCGATCAGAAGCAGATGAACTCATGTTCCGCCACGCTGCAAAATGTGGTGCGAAGACATTGGAAGGTGTAAAAGTCACGTCGGTCAACTTTGCCGACAGCCCAGAGGACTCACATGAAGCAGATGAGGTGTACCCCGGGCGCCCTGTCTCAGCCGCCTGGGCTTGCAAACGGAACGGTGAGAGCGGTACCATCAACTTTAACTATATTGTCGATGCCACAGGACGTGCTGGGCTCTTGAACACCAAGTATCTAAAGGACCGCCACTATAACACGGCACTCAAAAATGTGGCTATCTGGGCCTATTACCGCGGTGCTGGCGTATATGGGTCCGGCACGGATCGCGAAGGTGTGCCTTTTTTTGAGGCTCTGAGAGGTCAGTCTTAAATTCCTGGGGTCTTGCAGTTACGTTGATCTCATATCCTTGCAGACGAGAGTGGTTGGGCCTGGTTTATCCCCCTCCACAACGGGACCCATTCCATCGGCATCGTCATGAATCAAGACATGTCCAACAACAAACGAAAAACGAGCGAGTCTCTCGAACACTACTTCGCTGAATCATTGGAACTTGTGCCCATGCTTCGCGACCTGATAGGCAACGCCGAGCGAGTAACTGAAATCAGGTCTGCCTCAGACTACTCGTATTACTCCAGCTCCTATGCCTTGACCAATGCGCGTATTATTGGTGACGCCGGTTGTTTCATTGACCCTGTTTTCTCCTCCGGCGTGCACCTCGCCTGTACTGGTGGACTTTCGGCCGCTATCACCATCGCTGCGGCGTTGCGAGGCGACGTCGATGAGGATACTGCTGCCAAGTGGCACTCACGTAAGACTCAAGAGTGCTACACACGCTTCTTGATGGTCGTTCTATGTGTCTACAAACAGATGAATAATCAAGAAGTCCCAGTCCTCTCTGACTATAACGGAGGCAACTTTGATCGAGCTTTCCTTATCTTCAAGCATAGTACGTGACAATTCCCTTTTCCTGTCTGTTCCTTTTCCAATTCGTTTTCCTTTTTGTGCTTGGCTTCTTAAACCGTGTCTCTACCGAAATGTACTGACACATTCCCAGTCATCCAAGGAACTGCGGATGCTACCCCTTACGTGACGCAGGCCGAGTTTTCCAAGACTGTAGACTATCTTGTCGAGGCCTTGGTAAAGAAATACTACCCCCGAGATACACAGAAGGAACTATCAAAGGAGGACAGGGGAATTGTGGATAGTTTGCGCAAACATCAAGCCGAACACTGGTATGAGCTTAGCAGCTGGACCACAGATGTTATTGATGGGCTGGTACCCCGGCTAGAGACCGGGTTTTTGACGTTGGTGCGCGTGGATGGTTGAATAGTTACTGGTCTCTAATTTAAGATAATTCAAGGATCCATAGTGTAGGAGTTAAATATTGCCATGAAGCTATGTGACTGTCATTATAACTAGATATCTACTGTACAAATGCCGCTCCGTTTTTGCAGTTCCCTATTCGCGGGTCAGATGTACTTGGCGATGCAAGCACCATGACCCGTGATAACCCATAAACACTGTTGGATGGTGGCGCCTGATGGTATCCATTCAGGTGGACTAGAACGAGCGCCAGAATTGAACCATCTACAGATTCAGCTCGCAGATATCTGTCCTGCAGAGGAGAAAGGCTATATCGCACTCAGGAACGTCCCAACGTAAATCGTTTATGCAGCCTGAGAATCGGCAAGGATGAAGACGGTATCGAAAAAATTGCCGTCTTGCAATGAACCGTGGACAATTGGGCGGCTGACTGAAAGTAACTCCTGCTGCTAGACTGGCCGACAGCTTAACATTGGGGATAGTTAGACCTGCCTGCACCACCAAGCTCTCCAATACTACAGACAAGCAAAGATGGCAAAATAACATGAAAGATAATTTGCTAAGAAAAAAAAAATGTCAACTCAAAGAAATAATAAATATTGTTGTCTTCCGTCAAAGGAACCCTCCTCAAAAAGGCTATCAAATGCAAAAATACTGCAACCCCATTACCATCCCAGTTCCTGTCCCATACCCATGGCCATCTGCGTTTTTTTGAGTCTGCAAGTATGTGCAACTACGAATACATACTTTGTAATACATCCCACCATTATCACTCCCATCTCTGAACAGACTCATCCATTAATGCGCCCCTCTTGCCCTCTTGTTTCCTCCTCCAACCTCTGAGTCTCCTCTGGGTCGCTTGTTGCCGGGCTGGAAGTCATTCGCTCCAGGGTTCAGAGAGCCACGTCCACCCCGAGCGCCGCCTCGTCCACCACGACTGGCTTGTGTCGGTCCACCCTCCTGGTTGCTGCTGACAGCTCGCTGGCTCGGTGGTATGTAAGCACCGCCACGAACACGACCGCCTCCGCGAGGCATAGGGATGCCAGAACGGCCAGTCTGTTGCTGCGTCTGTTGTTGCTGTGTCTGTTGTTGGGGTTGAGCTGCAGGTGCCGGAGCTGCTGTAGCTGCCCCCTCTGTCTTGTTGGCGAATGGGTTAGGCGCGTCCGAATTGGCGCCATTTGTATTCACCGCGAAAGGATTGTTAGTCTTAGGTGCAGGAATTCCGGTCGTCGGGTTGGGAGCCTGTCCAGCCGGACCTGTCGTTGAGGCCCCCGTCTTAGGTGTTGATGCCAGGGCAGGTTGCGGTGGTTTGGGGAGATTGGCACCTTGAGGTAGCCGTGGAACATGTGCACCCTGGGCACCCTGCTGTGGCGGTCGGTGGAGGTTGGCAGCAGGAGATGGTGATGCAGGTAGCCCAGCAGTCAAGCCTTGCCTCGCAGGTGTAGACTTCGAACCGGCAGCCGGAGTGGCAGGAGGAGGCTGAGCCGTCTTCGCAACCTCCCAAACCTCCACAACGGGCTTTTGAGGTGTCTCGGCCACAGCCTTTTCCACAACACCAATTTTGGCTTGTGCGCTCCTTAGTTTGTTCTCTGCCATATTGATGCGCAACGTGGATTTCTTGGATTCCATGAGCTGCGCTTGCTCCCTGGCCGAAGCAATTTTGCCATCGTACTCAGTCTTAAGAGAGGACTCCAGGTCCGTTTTCAGCTTAGCACTCTCCACCTCCACCCTCTTCTTAATATTAGCAGACACAATATTCTTGACAGTCGCATTAGTTGACAGGAACTGACGAATGCCGGCGTCATCAAGTTGGGTCAGGTCGGGAGCAGTGGCCGAGGCTGGTGTTGCAGGGACCGCTGCTGGGTCAGTCTTGACTGGAGTTGCTGGAGGCAGTTCAGTTGCTGGTATTGGTGCCGGTGCCGCAGGCGTGGGTGCCGCAGGCGTGGGTGCCGGCCTTGCAGGAGGGTTCTCGGCAAGCCAAATTTGTTTCTCCTGCTCGAACTTGAGCTGCAGGTCCTCATTCTTACTCCTGAATTCCTCCTCCATCTTTGCGCGACTCTCTTTGAGTTTGTTGTTCAAAGTATCCCGCATTCTATCCGATCGCTCCTTGATTGTGTGCTGCATTTTAGCTTCAATGTCGGCAGCCATCTTCTCGAACTCGGCGGCCTTGGCCTCAGCGGCAGCAACCTTTCCTTCCAGAGCCTTCTTCTCCTCTTCCGAGATACCAGAGGCAGGCTTCTCCGGTGCAGCCTCGGCGGTCTCAGCCGGTGCTGCGGGAGTGGGGGCTTGGTCGGTCGATTGTGTGCTAGCAAGGACTACATCCTGCAGCTTTTTGGTAACTTCGTCACGTTCAGAAACCGCCTTCTCAAGTTCAGCACGAATATTCTCAAGCTGCTGTTCAGCTCCAAGTTTCTGAGCATTGACCGCTTCAAGCTCCTTTCGGATGTTGGTAAGCTGCTGCTCCAGTTGGGATACCACTTCGTTGGACACAACAGCCTCGGTCGAGGGAGCGGCGGCGGCCTGTGAAACCTGGGCCTGCTGTCGGAGTTCCTCGACCTCCTTGCGGAAGTTTTGGATCTGTCGCTCAAGTTCCGATTTCTGGTGTCCGGACTCCTCGACGTGTTTCTTAGTGCCTTCAAGCTCGCTGTTGGCCTGGTCCAAACTCTCTTGAGCTTGATTAGCTCGCTGAATCGCCTCGTTCTTCTCTCCAGTAAGCTTTCTTGATCGCTCCTTGAACTGGTCGACCAGCTTGCCACGAGTAGTGGTCCAGTTGTTGCGTTCCGTCTCCAAAGTGGTCTCGAGTTCAGTGACCTTTTCCTTCAGTGGTTGTTCACCCTGTTTGAGGGTGTCGCGCTCAGCCTCCAGATTGGTGATGGTCTCCTTGAGCTGCTCCATCTCGGCAGGGTCAACACGACCATACTTAGTCAGGATACCCTCGGTTCGCTTCTGCCAGCGGTCACGATCCTCCTGGATTTGCTTGATCTCGTCCTCCAAGAAAGACTTCTGGGTCTTCAACGTATCGATTTCAGCCTCAAGGGGTTGCACCTTGGCCTCCATCTCTTCAATCTTGATATTCTTTTCAGCAATCTGGTCCTTAAGCTGCTGGTTCTCATTTCGGAGGGTCATGCTACTCTCCCGGTAGAGATTAAGTTCATTCAGCTTCTCCATCAGATCCTGGTGTGTCATCGACGTGCGACCGCTCTGAGCAGTTTGAGTTCGTTCCTGGTCCAGCTTCAGGCGCGCCTCGTCGAGTTGCGATTGAGCGTACTCAAGTTGCTGTTGAAGACGCTTGGCTTCTCCAGTCTTCAGGTCATACTGAACCTCAAGAATCTCCTTCTCGCGACGCAAATAGCTATTGAGTTCGCGGAGTCCCTCCGTAGCATCACCCAGAGGTATAGGAGACATCGCCTCATCGCCCTCACCATCCGCGGAACGCTTCTGCTGCAATTCAGCGACCTGTGAAGCAAGTGCCTCGAGTTGTTGATGAAGCAGCTTGTTCTGGGCATTGACGTCCTCTCGCCTTGTCTTGAGCTCGGACATCTCCTGCTCCAGTTGCTGTCGGCGCTCCTCCCAAGAAGTCTCACTCTGGGCCAAAGTGACCTTGGCGGACTCTGCCTCGCTCCTAAGAGATGCTGATTCGCTCTTTAGTTTGTTGTACTCAGCACGTAGTTGCTGAACAAGCTTGGCAGCCTCGGCATGCTTGACAAGCTCCTGCTCGTAATCTTGCTGAGCCTTACTGGCGATGTCAGCCTGGGCGCGTAGGTCTTGCTGGTGGTATCTCGTGGCTTCCAAATGCCGAGCACTTTCCTCCTTCAATCGAGTGACCTCCTCTTCCAAAATTACCTTCTCGTCCTCATATCGACGAGCCACCTCGCCCTGCGAATCTCTAAGGCTCGACAACTCAGTGTTGGATCGGGAAAGTTCAGAGGACATATCTTCGGCACGTTGGTTGAGCTCCTTAATCCTAGTATCCTTCTCTTGAATGAGACCTTCCATCTCCTGGCGGTACTGATCTTGAGAGCCACGAAGATCCTCCAAGGCTTCCTCGTTCGCCTGGCTCAGCTCCCTGAACTGCTCAGCCTGAGCCTTGGCGTTCTCAAGATGAGTGTTGGCCATATCCAGATCGCGCTTGAGATCAGAAACCTCAATGTTGAGCTCCTGGATTTCCGCCTCAAGTTGTTGCTGTTGCTCATTATTCACTGCATTGGTGCCCGGCCTAGGCGTTGGTCGGGGCTGAAGGCGACCGGCCCTCTCTTCAGCATTCCTCAACTCAACAGACAACTCGTCAACGCGGGCTTGCAAGTGATCTCTGCTGGTCTTGACGCTCACGTGCTCCTCCCGAATCTGGCTGAGACTAGCCATGAGCTCATCGATTCGTTTCTGGGCCTCCTTGCCCTCGTATTCCTTTCTGAGCTGCAGCTTCTTGGTCTCCTCGGCTTCGTAAGACAGTTTGCGTTGGGTATCACTGAGTTCATGCTCAAGGCTTTCGATTCGGGACTGCGCCTTGCGTCGGGCCTCGGATTCCGACAGATTGCGCTCGTTCTCAATGGACTGCTGGGTAGCAAGTAGGTTGTTCAGTCGGTTCTTCTCCTCAATCAAACTTTCATTGTCCTTGCTCAGTCGGTCTTGAATATCCTTCCACAGCTTCTTCTCCGCCTTTAGGTTGGCAGCTTCGTTTCTCATGCTGTCCAGTACACCCCTAGCCTCGATGAGTTCCTCGGCCACCTGTTGCGTTCGAATGTCTTGCTTGGCTGCCGTCTCGGAAAGGATCTGGCTACGCTTTTGCAATTCTCGGTTCTCGCTCTGGAGGGCGACATAGTTGCTGTTCAACATCTCGCGTCGTTCGTCACCAATGCGCACGTCACCATGCAACTTGACGTTCTCGGTCTGCAAGGCAGTCTTCTCTGACGTGAGGGAGTCGAGTTGGGCGCGCAAGTCCTTGCGCACGCCGTCTTGTGCGTCTCGGAAACTATCGTACTCGCCCTGGAGCTTACGCAAAGCCTCACTCAAAGTCTCAGCTTGCTCTCCAGCCTCGATACTGGCCAGGGGCAGTCGTCCACTGCCATCTAGAGAATGTCGCATCATCGAGGCCTCTTCTCCGTTGGCGCCCCGTTGCTGCAGAAGTCGTCGGAACATGTCGCGCTCCATCTTGTAACTTTCCATGGTGTTCTTAATTGACTTAGCCTCCTCAGTCATGTGCTCAAGTTCCTGTTGAAGCTTCTTGACCATGTCGTGATCCTCCTTTGCCTGGTGTTTTGCGGCCAGGGCCTCTTCGCTCTCCAGCTGATCTGCGAGCTCTCGAGTGATGCGCATTAGCTCTTCGTTCTTTGCCTGCAAGGATTTGATATCCTTAAAGACGACGAGCTTCTGTGTAATGAACTGATGCGTATCAGATAAGTCGGCCAGAGCTTCCTCAGTAGTCTCTCCCTTCTCCAGCTGCTTGAGACGGTACTTCTCTTCATCGGTGAGCTGGTCCATTCCCTTCTCAATTGCGTAGATGTTGAAAACGAGCATCTGGATCTGAGTTCCCAGATCCCGTAGCTGCGTTCGCAAAATATTGGCCTCTGCTTGGGCCGTAGCAAGGGTGCCTTCCGCCTTTCTCGCTGCTCTGCGGGCTACATCACGCTCTTCGAAGCTCTGCTGGGATAGCTCGGACATGCGAGCAATCTCGCCACGAAGAGTCTCTGATTCCGCCTGGAGTTCCTCGATTTCGGGAGCCTTTGCCTCCAGGGCACTCATCATATTGTCGAGCTCCTCGGACAGCTGGTGGTTACGTCGTCGTTCGCTGGTCAACTGAGCTTTAACCTGGTACAGCTGCTCAATGGCCTGGGTCGCGGTGATGGCAGACTTGCTTCGCACCGATCCCGGTGTTGCGAAGGGAGACCCAGCCCGACCGGTCAGCAATCCGTTCGCTCGGGGGG
This sequence comes from Mariannaea elegans, assembly GCA_930272665.1. NCBI lineage: Eukaryota > Fungi > Ascomycota > Sordariomycetes > Hypocreales > Nectriaceae > Mariannaea > Mariannaea elegans. The sequence continues at coordinate 38,414 of CAKNEU010000080.1, forward strand.
TCTGGGGCGCAGACTCGACAGGCGGTGGGCCATTCTCGAGTCGAACTTGGAGCTCATCAATTTCAGACTCCAGCTGGCCAATTCGTTCCTCCAATTGAGTGCCAGCCTGTCGCTCTTGCTCCAGCTCAGTTCGAACTCGTCTAATCTCGTTCTCGTAGTTATCCTTCAGCCGTTCTTTTTCAGCCTCAAGTTCGCGGACGCGTTCTTGGTGCTTCTTGCTGAGCTGATCAGACATATCCACCAAGCGTCTCTGGTCCTCAAGTTCCTGTTTGTAGCTTTCGACCGTGGTGACATGAGCGCCTTCCTGCTTTTGAAGTTTGACAAGCGCATCGTCCGCCTTGGCTTGCATAGCATCACGTCGTTCGCGCAGCTGCTGTTCGGATCGTTTAAGAACATCAACCTCTGACTTAATGTCCTCATTCTGTCTTTGAAGTTCAGCAATCCGAGCGCCCTTCTCCTTTCTATACTTGAGACTCTCCTCGCTCTTGGTTTTTAGCTCATTCTCGAGCCATTCGCTGTTCTTACGAGAAAGGTCGAGCTGTTGCTGGATGGATTCTTCACGATACTTGGCGCTGTTGAGTTGACCCTTCGCGTTCTGTTCGGACTGCTGGAGTGTCGTGATCTCGCGGGAAAGTTCGACGTTGCGCTGGTGCTGCTTTGTCAACTCTTCGGTCAAAGTCTGATCACGCTTGTTGTTAGACTCAATAATGCTCAAGTTGGTGCGGTTCGACGACTGGAGGGTTTCGATCTTGTCGTTCAGAGCCTTGACCTCAGCATCATGATCTGAGTTCTTAGCCTTGAGGGTCTGGAGTTCATTCTCGAGAGTTTGGCGCTTCGTTTCTAGGTGAAGAAACTACGTTAGTGACAAAAGCTCTGCTTTGCCCGACTAGTGCTCACCTTCGTCTTTCAATTGCTGTCTAGCTTCCTCAACATCCTTCAAAGCCTTTTCTGCAGTCGCCTTAAATGTCTGGGATCGAGTCTCGGAGCTGCGAACAGCATTCTCCAGCTCGATGTCGGTCTGGAGCTTGTCGGCGTACAAAGTGTCAAACTCGTGCGCCTTTGAAGCCACTGCCTGCAAAAGGGCAGTGACGAGCTCAACAGTCGGCTCAGTCGTCAACGTCACCAGGACGGGCTGTTCGAGGCCGATATGGCCAGCGATGTAGCCGAAGTCCACATCTGCGGCCGCCATGGTCGTGGGATCGTTCAAGTCGACAGCGCGGCACTCGTCATTCCCGCAGCTTGCGTTGTCGTTCAGATCCAAGGGTACAAAAAGAAAAAATCGATGCTCGCGGATCTCGTATCGCTGACTTTGTTTCGCGTAGATACGAGGAGGTCGCGGCCCTAGGGGTTGGCAAAGAGTGTATTGGTTCGTTTGCAAAAGAACAAAGGATGGAAAAGCTGGTGTTTTGAGGCTGAGAAATTGGAGCTTCCAGTGCCTGAACGCCAGTCCACTGTTTTTGGAAACAAGCGGCAAGGCTCAGCTTGAAGGAGCAACCGCGCACGGACCCGTGTTTCTGGGCGCCTGCCACATGGACTTGACGCGCTCGAGCTCTTCCCCACTGGAACAACAATAGACCGATTCTCGTGTCGCTTACCCTATACCAACTAGCGATCCAGGTCATCGCAAAAGAGGCAGTAAACATGTCACCGAAAAGCTCGTTTAAATAGGTTCTGGAAGTTTATATGTCATCATCATATCATTAAAAAGACTGGGATAAATTTAATTCTCTAAAGGGGGGCTGTTATTTACACGGAGAAACGTTGTGTAAGCTCTCATACCGTCGTAGAAAATCTAGGATGGCACGCCTAATCCGATATCATAAATACGGAAAGTTCAAGGCTTCATCTAAGGGAAGAAAGACATGAACGCTTTACACCTTTAAGCCTCTTAATTTCCTAGAATCGGATAACCCAGGCATTCGGTTGACCCCGATAGTACAAACCACACAGTAGAACAGACCTAAACCATTCGTCTAGGGCACGATGACGAATGCGACAGAATCGTATTTTGCAACTTAATCACTCGATGGCCTCTATAGCCAGAGTAAACAAATCCAACAACGCCGGCTCAGAATATAGCTCACCAAATCCCATACAAACGCCAACCTTATATCCTATCATAAACATACACCACTTCCTATTGTCAGATCCACCTATTTCGCCCAGTTTCCCACATTTGCATCCATCTCATACGCCTCCACTGGGCCGCCCTGAAATCCCATATTCCCCGCCGGCCTTGCTGCAACAGGCGCAGGATGTGCTGGAAACTCATACACCGGGTGCTGAGGCGGAGGGGTGGGCTGATGACCCCATCCTCCAGGGCTCTGTAGTTCATGAGGAGTTACCGGCGAGGGTACGTATCCAGCTTGAGGTGGGGGATTGCCGTACGGTGCTTGAGGAGGAGGAGGGTAGTATCCCTTTTGTGGAGGTGGAGTTGCGTAATTAGGAGGAAGTTCAGTTACCCCTGGATGCATGCCAGGTTTCATGACACCATCGATCTCAGGTCGGAAATTCGTCTGTCCCGATGATAGCTCTTGTACACCTGCTGGTTCGAAGGGATTTGCCGGTTTGCTGTCGCTGATACTTGTGCTGCCCATCAGCTCCGGCTTTCCGTTGTACTGGTACTGATCACTTCCCGGGGGACCGGAGGAGAGTTTGTTCCCCTGTTCTGCTTGACGACGCTTTCTTCTCCAGAAGAAGAAAAGGCCAAGTCCAAGACCGATCACGACGACTGCGCCAGCAATTCCGCCTGCGATAGGACCAATAGGAATACCACCCTTATCTTTGTCGTTGCTGGACGAGCCGTTCGAGGACTTGCTCCTTGAAGAATCGTCCGAAGAATCATCGCTATCCGAGTTCGAATTGCTACTAGATCCTGTTTCCGCAGGACCTGTTGTGCCAGCTCTGCTCTCAGGGATCGAATACGTTGGGGCGGCCGACTCAGCCACCGTCGCAACAACCTTGCTCGATGCGGCGCTGCAGTAATAGTTCCAGACTGACACGGCGGATGAAAGCTCGGCTGTGGCGGTGCTTTCGCAAGACCATTTAACCTCGGTGGTTAAGGCGCTGGAAACGTACCCTGACATGCCCTGTTTAAGACAGACACAAGATGCTAATTCTTCGGGACCACTACCACATAGCCATGAGCTTTGCTAATCGCACGTTAACATCCGAATCAGACCCAACAAAGTGATCAACCTACGCTTAGAATTGCATATGAAACTGCGCTTCGGGCACAGCTCGGAAGTGATTTGAATTGAGGCAACGCCGTAATGTAGTATGTCACTGCAAAGCATTAGCATGGCAGTTCCTCACAGAATGACTGGCATTCGACTCACTGTGTCCAGGAGGGCCTTTGGGCTTCGCAAAGGATGTCGTTCCTTCATTCATGTCGCAATACTCGCTATAAAATACACTCGCAGCGGTGACATCCTCGGTGTTGCTGCATGAATATTTGACTGACTTGTCGATGGATTCGGTTATATCCTTAACAACAGCGCTTTTGCTGCAGACACAAGGAGCGAAGAGTTTGGCGTCTTGGGGACATCGATTTGATCCCTAGGTTGAAGTCAGTATCAGAACTATAATCCAGAAGTGTCATCGTTCATACAGCTCCCATTACAGCCTCGGACAGTGCCGATTGTGCGCATGGGGGTAGGTACGCCATCTCAGGAAGATCCGTAATATAGTTATTGACAAGGTTCGCGGTCGGAGTCGAGAAGGTAACTGTCATATCCCCCTGGTTGCAATACTGGTCCATCACTTTTGATGCGCTCCACAAGTCGTCAGTTGCGCTCGAGCCGCAACTATACGAGATGTCGGTAGAGATGGACGAGTAGATGCTCTTGAACTGTGCTGAGTTGGAGCACACGCACGCTTGCATACTGGCTTCCGAATCGCCGCAGGCGGTCGTCGAGTAGGTGAGTTCAAAGACATCATAGGAGATAGCGCTGGCAACACATGGGGCCTTTCACGTTAGTATTGGGATATCTATGTAAGATAGCAAGAATTACATACCAGAAGCGTATAAATCTCAAGGTCAGTCACGTCAACGACATCGGTCGCGGCGGCAAAAGCAGCCAAACCGGTGACCAATGCCAGCTTTTGGAGGCCGTGTAAGTGACGCATCGCCAAGACCCGACCACGACCTCACAGTTAGGATATAAAATAACGGGCCAGAGAAAGCACCTTCAATCAAGAATCACAGGAACACACGTGGGAGACGCGGAAAAGGACGTAGAATTTCCAAAGAAGAAAGAGAAAACACCAGAACGCCTCGCTCAATTTACTCCTGCAAAGTGCCTTGACGCTTTGGTGTGGGGGGGGGGGGGGATCTCAGCTTGAGCTGCCCAAAGTCGCCTTGGCAGGCGGATGCTGGATGGCGCCCGGGACCCCTGAAGCTAGTCCTGATGTTCGAAAGCTGAAAACTCGGCATGCATGCCTACTTCAGCATCACATTTTGACTTGAAAAGCCGATTGGACGTGATGCAGGAACTGCAAAAAGGTGATACGCCACTGATTGATCTTTCATGCGAGCTCTTATGAATGACTCTTTCATCTTTGCAACATTATTTAGTTCTGCAACGAACTCATAGTCGCGGTGGATGACAAGTTTAGTCGTCCACTTGGCCGATATTTCATGGTGTTTTTAGCGTGCGCATTGTGATAATTTCCACTGGTCGGTGTGTAATTGAGCCGGCTCTTCCTAGGATGACTGAACAATGGCCTGGCTTGCTAAAACAGATCTGCGTTACATGACTTGATTAAGACCTGTAACGATTTGCGATTTGCTCTCACTACTAGGCATTGATCAATATCATCCGAAGGTAGGCCCAAGGAGTCGAAATAACCAACACGCGTATTTTTACAGGGCTGTTAATAAGCCCTCGCTTAATGCGTATTGTGAACCGAGACAATTGGACAGTCCCGCAAGAAGAGTGCGGAGCGGTATTTCTCTGTCATCAAAGGGGAGGATTCCTAAAGCAGCCAAGACAGTCTCCACTAGGATCAAAAGCTGACCGAAGCAAGCTGCCTCTTATTGGCTCGAGGTTGAAATGAGAAAAGCAAACTGCCGCTAACGAGTAGAATGGGACGAGAGATGAAACAGCAAGGCGTTATGATGCCTGGCCATGGCATTCTAAAGAAGAACCCTGAATCATGGTGTTGCTGCGAGCATGAAGGCTGGAGCTCGGCGCAGCTATGTCCTGCTGAGTCGCCAGGCGGGTCTTGACTTTTGGCAGAACACTTAGTCATCGAGAGTCACGTGCAAAAACACGTGCAAGCATTGCTTTTTCTTGCGCTTAAACTCTCTGGAGAGTCAGTGCGATATTGTTGGCAGCTGACATTCTCTGGCTTCTTCGAGCTAACTTCACAGTCTTATGTCATGAATGTCATTTTATGGGTATCAAGTCATTATTCATTGTCCGCCTAATGGATTATCTGATATTCGCTTATTGCCTAGTACAAAAGTTTTGTCCTGTCCTGTTCTGTCTTGTTCCTCCATTCCGTTGATTCTGATATTGTTCCGTTTCCCTCAACGCCGTGCTTGAAATGAAATCCTTTGGCTACTTTTTCGTGAGCCATTGTAAAAGACCCGTGTGACTACCGGAGCCAGACTTGCCCGTTGCGCCACGCTTTGCCGTTAAACCAAGAGCGAACCCTAGTACCACAGGTGCTGCTTTTCTAATTGCAATCACCCTGTTGAACCGCACCCATGGTCTTCTTGACTACACTAGAGTAGCACCCATGAGGTATAATTTTGTGCAGTCGACTCCTTGAGGCGCAGGGTGACTTGGGCGTAGGCTCTTGCGGTGCAGGGACGATATAAGACTGAGGATCCGTGGAGCGACGGATGGGAATCTTGGCAGTGAGGCCCTTGCGGAGGGAGGTAGTTACCTCAGCGACGGATGACCGTCGAGAAGAGTCCAACCCTGAGCTGTGTGACTCAAAAGATGACCGTGAGCTGCCGCGTGAGCAGGGAGTAGAGTATGCAGAGGGGTAAAGTTCTTCTGACTGCTGGCTGTTCGACCTTGACGATCGTCGGCTGTCATTCCTAAGCGTCTGCCAAAGCCCATGGCCGAGATCATCCCAGATTACGACAGCCTTGAACAACCTTCTGCAAGCATGAGTGCCCTGTGTTTCATCCAGGTCGCCGTAAGCCCAGAGCTGGTCGATAGGCGGTAGGGCTTCTCTCGTGATGGAAATCTGCTCAACCTGGTCGGCCCAGATGGAACTCTCGAGCCAGGATTCGAGGAACTCAGAGGTCTCGTCCTTGGCGTACTCTTCGGCCTCGAGGGCGGCACGCTCAAGGATGGCGACCTGGGCGCGCTCTTGTTCTTGACGGCGCTGCTTGCGCTTTCGATGGCCGTCGAAGAGGGGCACTTTGTGGGCTGTGGCGGGCATTGTGGCGGTATGCGTTGCTGAATGTGCGATGTGTTGAAGGGGAGGCGAGGCGGCGGTGGTAGTGGGTTGCGCGTCGTAGTTCGAGAGTCGCTGTATTGGCTTAATTGTTTGCAGGCTGTTGATGTTTGGCCTCAATAGGGTATTGTGGTTGATTGCTCGACCAGACCAATGAGCCCCGGTCGGATCGAGTTGTTATTCGTATGAAGGTGGTTGAAAAAGTCGGGATCCGTAGGATCTGGGATGAACAAGGGGGAGGAGGATGAAATAAATATTCTTGTTGTGATGGTCCCGTCGCCCTACAACTTTTCGGAGATGGCTTTCGGCTTCAAACTCAACGGCCCGGCAAATAAATTTACGTCCGAACAAAGTTTGGAGGTAATCAGCCACGACATTTCTGGGGGTATTGACTTCTTATGGGTGGATGGATCCAAGGTTTTGGACTCGTATTGTAAGGACCCGACAGGCCGGGACCATTGTCGTAAGCTTGTGCAAGGTAGCAGCAGCGGCAAGCGGATTAGGCGGATCATGGGCCAGCTGGATGGATACGTTACTACCGGGGACGGAAACAAGAAAAGTGGATTTCCAGTGGATTTTATTGGGAAACCCGTGTGGGAGAGGCTTCCGAGAGCGAGGTCCCCCCGTAGACCGAGTGCCACAATACCAGTCGTTGCCTCCGTACGTGGGTTCAAGACGGGCAGGGCTGCCAAATGGAGTTTTCGGCACCGAGTAGCTGGGAGTGGCCGGTATCCCAAAACAGGAATCATCCTCAGCTACTGTTGTTGCACATGCGTTTTCTTTCTTGTTCCCCTCGTCTGTTCCTTGGGGCCGCCCCTATCACAATCAAACGAAGGCAGGCCATACCTAATTTTAATGGTACATGTAAACATCGGAAGACTACGGATTTGGGGTCGGCTATTTCGCACACGCTCTTGCCGACGGATCGGCTGGACGCTGCAAAAAGCAAGAGTAAAATACGGTGTAGCACTGTAAGGGGCCACGGCCCGCGGGAAAAAAGCAACCCTGGGTCGAATTGGAGGTGTCCAGCTTGCACGCAACACGTACTCCTAAACACAACTCGCTTACCGGGAAACCCAAATATGCCGGTGGGGTTGCCAACGGGCAAAAATGGCTTCCTAGCGAAAGTGGCTGACTTGAAATAAGTTGAATTCCAGGCCCCGGACTCGACGGGGAGCCAGTCCCGGCAAGCCCAGGCCAGCCAGCCAAGCCGGCCTAGACAGAAACCATCTCAGCTCGGGGCAATAAATGCCCCTTAGCCCCTCTGAGGCTTTTGGGCTTGGGTGATTTTTTTAATGATCTGGCGCATTTGGCGCCCGGAGCTCTGTGCGTCGCGGAGACCTGGGACGGGAAACCGGGACTTTGGGAACCAGTGGAATGGAATCCGGGGGAGAGCGCCATTCCCCCCATACCACCTAGTTGAAAACTTGAAAAGCTCGATGAGTAGCTCTGCCGCCAGGCAACTGAATTTTGGCAGATAGTGATTGGTTTGTTTACCTGCATGTACTGTACACATGAGCAGCTGTCAGTCCCACCTCGGGTGAATACGGTGGTGATGGTGGCCGTGGTGAAATGTATCCTGCCACATGGCTTAATAAGTCCAGGCTGGAGTTGGAGGGAAATTTACTCATTTCGAACTCTGGAGGGTCGGACTTGAGAATTTTTCTTTGGTTGGGGGTCAAATAATGGCCCGCAAATCCGATAAAACCGGTGAATAAGCAAAGTCAGTTCTTGAAAAAACAGGAATATCGGAGTTGGCTTATCGGATTTGGCTTGCGCCATGAAATGGTGAGTTATTTCTTTGTCATGGTAAGGAAAGCATTGTTTGTCGGGCCTCACAAGAAGCATCGGACCTTCTTGGACACCCTCCCGTCGGGCCTACGACAACGATCGCCCCGACACATGTTCGGGGGAACAGGCCAGAGGGTGGCTTCACCCACACCCACATTGATCTTCCTCTCTGGCTCGGCATCCCGCATCCCGCATTCTGGATTCCAACCAATCCCAGCCCACTACTAAGGGCAAAGTCTGAGAAGAATGCGCATCAGTGGCGCGACGGCGACAAACTTTATCAGTTGATGTTGATGCTCGGCAGGACCAGCATCCCACTTTGTCGCACTCGGTCGCTCTTATTAATGTCTCTTTTTGCCTGCCCACCGATCCGCCCTCCGTCATTTCCACCTGTCGGTCCGCGCAGACGGCAAGCAACTATATTTGTTGAGAACAGGGTCCCTTAGCTTCTGAACCGCGGAGATTCGGGGAGTGGGAATTTGGAGCCGCGACTGCACACTTGTTGTCACTTCTGCGGATCCGCATCTTGGAGCTGTCGGGAGTTCCAGGCGCTACCTGAATCCCAACCCGAGGGTAAGTACCGTATTCCGTACTCCGCAGTCGTGACGTTTAGATCTTGTGCTTTCATTGCCTGGGCCGAGTTCGAGAGTTTGGAGTTGGAACCGGCTCGTCGGTGAATTCAGAATTGTCCGATGGTGATGGCTTGAATACACTTTCCCACCCTTCATACCAGCATCATTGTTGAATCCGAAATGCCGGGGCTCGACCCTCATTTTGCCTGAACTCTGCCATGTGTGGGTTCGGCCAATTGATTCTTGGTCAGCGGGCTATAGGGGAAAAGGATCTCGAGTAAGCAGTTTGACTTTACATTCATTCGGAGTACGGAGCAATACCACAGCTCATGGGTGGTTTGATGATTAGTTGGTGAATGGTGGTCTTGGTCCGACTCAATGGCTTTTGTTGACTAGGATCAAGAAACAAAGACAGAGGGGGCGTTCAAGTCATTAGCCACAAGCCAAAAGTCGTAGCAATAAACAAGCACAGTCCAGGGTCTTTGGTTCTGGCTGAAACGCACACTGCTTAGTGGCACTAAAGAAGGAAGCACCTGCAAGCACCTGCATGCAATTGCAGTGGGGCATGGTACGTACATACACACCGCGATAATGTTCACCCGAACACGATGCTATCTGACCTCCTACAATAGCTGATCACTGAACGACGACATATATGCCAGGGGATATTTATCTCATCACAGATCCCAAAAAATATCAGATTTATAGTCTGACTCTCCTCATACAGCGAATGCGAACATATTATTTCACTTAGTCACAATGCGAACTGTGCGCTTGTTTGTCGCAACACCTCAATCCCCTATGAGTCCTTGGCTCACCTTTCACCCTCCTATCAACATGGAGTTGAGTGACGTATCAAGTGCCGCGAAGTGCAAACGACCAACCATGACAAACAACGTGAATGCGAACAGAATGAGAGAATATTCTCTCTGCCTGTTCTTTTTTTTTCACTTTTGCACCCACGTCCCAAAAACTCCAACCCGTTTTGCACGTTTCCCTCACCAACACTTGTCCCTCGCTGTGCTTAATGCTGGTATTTCTTTCTTGCCAACATCAACATTCCCATCATCCTCATCATAACCACAGAGAAATTGCAACTCACCGAGCCTACTGAAATTGACCACCGCGAAGATGGCGAAGCAGAAATCTGCTTCTCGCCTACTTCCCTACTACAAACGGTATCGACTCCCGCCCGTCGTGATCCGCCTCATGAACTTCTGCGAATTCCTCTGGGTCTATCTCATGATGGTTTCTCTCTCGACCTGGAGCATCGCTATTACCATGTTCACCACCATCCAGTCTGTCTATCTTGCAAACGTCCACAATGATAACCCCCTCGCTAGCAGCTGCGAGCAAATTCTTGGGGTTCTTAGCAACACTTCCCTCTCGCGCATTTCTCACGGTATAGGTATTATTTATGCCGTTCTCTTCATCATTGTCAACGTCCCGATGAGCCTCTATTGGGCTTGGGTCTCTTCCAAGATCAGCATTGTCTCCTTTTCTGGTCACTTTATCTTTTGGTTCATCCACAGCGGGCCTGATATTTTCGATGGTCTCATGCTTGCCTCTGGCGTTGCCATCCTATCTCTAATCGCGTGGCAATTTGTGGCCAGCACCTTCGTTGATATGGGAAAGCGATTCCCAGGAACATCCAATTCTACCAAAAGCCCTCACTATACACCCAAAGAGTCTGAGTCTAAGCCCGGCCCCCCTCGCATGTTCAGGTCCAACAAACCCCCCGGGGCTGAATACGTCACCGTCCGCCCTAAAGATCCATTTTTCATCAAAAACGAACCTGATTGTGACTGCCCTAGCAGCAAATCTGGATTTAGGGGAAAAGAAGCAGGCGTTGTCATTCGAAGACTCGAAATGGAGCTTAAAGAAGAGCGAAAGCGCGTCAATGGTAGTCGTGGAGAATGGGTCGTAGAGAGAGAAGGTCTCCTCAAGGAAATCAAGCGCGAAAGGGGCCATTTCGTCCAACTTCAACGGAAGTGCAAAGACCTCGAAGCTGATCTCCACGAGCGAGAATCGCCCCTCCTTGCACTCAATCGGGAGGCTAAAGAGAAGTTCGATGAACTGACCCGACAGGCCCAAGAAAAGTACGACAAACTTTTGGACAAATTCAAGAAGGAAAAGGCAGCACATCAACGTCTTCGAGACTCTGCCGATCCAATCCTCCAGGCAAACATTGACCTCAACGCCAAGCTCAGAACCATCGACTCCTCACACCAACGCATACTGAACAGTTACCGTCACCGCGTCGTCGCCGCAGAAACCAGATTCGGCGACCTCAGAAGGACAGCTGAACACTGGGAGGATCGGGCACGCTTCCACAAAGAACGACGTAAGATCTATGCCGAGAGGCTCAATCTAGCGCAGTGGGAGAACCGAAGGTATAAGGCAGTAGAGCGACGATTGCGCAAGCGAGAGAAGCTGATGCAACATGCGTTGGAAGATGGAACACGACACAGGGAGACTGTTACTCAGTTGAAGACAACTGTGAATGAGCTTCTCCCCCAGGTTATTCCCTTACCACTTTCACCTTTACCGAAAGACATTCCTCTACCTAGGACGCCTATTCCTGCAGAGACGATTCCCCTGCCACCTAGTCCCCCATCTAGCCCCAGTGAAGAAACTGCCCAAACAAGCATTCTTCTGGCCAATAGCAACGAAAAGAAGATGAATCGGAGGGAGGTTCCAAAGCAGGATATTTCCCAGCTCCCCCCACTGCCCGAGAACCCCAAGGAATATGGGAATCAGCAACAGAGCGCTGAAAGGCTGAACCGGGCGTCTGTTCAATCCAACATGAACCCTGAGGACACTCAAGCCTTGTATCATACGTCTGCGGCTTCCGAGAATTCCCTAGACAGATCTGTCGATGAATTTGTCCAAGGAAACATAGTTGCTGGAACGGAAGCGAAAGTGAAAACGAGACCTTTCGATTTCGAGGCTGCTAGAGCGAGAATTCTAAGTGGACAAGCTGCAAGAGACACAGAGAATGCATCTAGTCAACTAGAATTGCCAGTGCCGATGCAAATTTGCGATCCGGATGCTGAGGAGGAATGCCCGCTCGTGGAAGAGATGCCTATGGAAATTACGACTGAGGATCAGGATCAGGATATTGTCCTTGAGGATGCTATTCCTGAAGAATTTGGCCAGATCGAAGATGTCGCCATGAACGACGCAGGAGCTGTGAACCAATGCTCGGTCCAGGAGGAAGGATGGGCTATGCAAGATCCGTATGAGACCTTTAATAGGCAGTCAGGTGATGCTTGGGGACAGGATACAAGGATGTGCGATATCGGCCCCTCCACGCAGCCCATGATTCTGGACTTTAACCGCCCTATGCTGGGCGTCAATGGGTGTTTTGCCTCAAAGAATTCTCAAGGCGAAAATACTGTTTTTGGGGATCTTCAGAAGAATGTTGTCCCAGAGGCAACCATGCAAGATTACTCTGAAGAGGAGCAGCTTTTACAAGAGATTCAAGTGTTTTTGAATAGCTCGCCTGCACGGACTACGAAGAGTCAAGGCAATCTCTCCAATACTGGTGTTATATATGCCCAGCAGCAATCTGGTCCTAGGTTTGACCTTGGGAATGGTTATGAGAAGCAGGCTCACCCCATTACTGATGACACACACTACCAATCCGGCTTTGGTCTTGAGAATGGTTATGTGAATGGTTACGGTGACCAATCTCATATTCTCGCGGCCGCGAAGGCGCTCTTCCAAAACAATGCGCCCTCATTCAACCAAGGATTCCCCTCCACGGCTAGAGCCACGTCCAATCACCCAAATGATGTCCCCAGGACCACCCGAGAGAGTCTGAACTCTCTAATTAAGCCTCATGATGGGAAATTCGAGTCCGAGAATCACCCTCAGCCTATTGCCGGAATGTTAATGAAAGAGATCCTGCAAGAGGAAGAAGAGAAACAAAAGGCCGCAGCTGTCCCAAAAACTTACAGCCTTCCACGGGAGCCTGCTGACTGGGATGAAGATTCCGAGGATGAGTTCCAGTTTATGGCTGCGATGAACAGGAATCCAATGAGCAAGAACTGGAATGTTGGCCGGAGCAACTGTGTGGCTCAACCTGACCTTGAGGACCCTGACGATACTCCTGAGGCCGAGGCCCAGTTCATGGCAGAAATTAGAGAGTTGCTGGAGAAGCAAAAGAAGCTGACTGCGGCGGAACAGGGTGATCTCTCTACTAAGCGCTGATAGACTAAGAAGTCGCGATAAAGATTGACGACGTGGAAATGAGTCGCGATGAAGTTTATGATCACAACATGTTTGCTCCCCCTTAAGAATTGCCTCGAGCAGGTATCGACAGCACACAGAACACAACTGGGGTTTGCACTGCTTTGCACGATAATGTTTTCTCAACTGCTACACGGTGGTGACAGAGCCACACACATGACATGAGCATTGTGCATTTTCAAGGCGTTGGTAGGAAAGGGAAGGAAAGGAACGAAAAAAAGGAACGAGGCATTCGCTCTGATATGACGGCCATGACATGAAAGGTATAACGTTTTGATGAATGTATGATAATGATTGTACGGATAGATTTGCATAGGATGGTAACGGTTTTGAGGATACTGGCATGGACACGATATCGACTCGATATAGAAATCACGGCATCACTGCCTGTTATAATACAACACTTTTAGAAACACTCGTGCACTCAAGGGTATCTGATCAATTTTTGAGATAGATTGAACCACTGAGAGACGTTGACTACCTAAGTAATGCCAGGTGTGCACATCTGTGGTGGTCGGATCCATTCCAGGGTACCATTCATCACCATCTTCCATGTCCATTCATTCTCATCCCGACTTAGAAAAGAAAAAAAAAAGGGAAAAAAAGGGGAAAATTCTTCTGAGACGCCGTTCGCCCCGGTCCCTTCCAAGAAAGAAAACAAGGGAAAAAAAAAAGAGGCAAGAATCGAAAGAGAATTCATTGCGCTGATTGCAAGTGAAGTCAAGATAGCGCAGTAGTGTGAAAGGATTCCGTGAAAAGGTGGAGGACCAGTATGATACTTGGCTCGTCGCCTCATTCTTCTCAAATCGGGTGTGTTTAAGCACCAGGATAATACAGCTGCCACTTGAGCGCAGCCTTCTTTCCCTTGCCCCCTCTCACCGCACAATTCACCCCTCCCCTAACTCCTAGTAAAGTTCCGGAAGAGTGCTCATTCAGCGCCGACTTCAGAATATTGCTGATATCCACGTCCCCCAAGGCAATCAACTTGTCCAAGTCGTCAGAGTGCAAACCAAAAGTGCACGAATCCGACCGAAGAATGGGGACGTAGCCGACCTTCTTTGGCAGTTGACCAGCAGCCCGCTTAGACGGGAAGTCGTACGTGGTTCCATCGTCGTTGGCGGTGCTGCTGGAGCCAATGTTGAAGGTGCCGTTGAACGAGATCCACTGGCTGTACAGTGCGGCGCAAGCTCTCCAGTCGGCGGGGGTGACGGGATCGTCTTTGACGGCTTCGGAAAAGGTTGCATTATCGCACGCCTTTTGGTGGTGGGTAGCCGGGGTCCAAGTGATGGGGGTGGCGGAGGTTGAAGATGCAGCCGCGGTAGTGGTTCCGCAGGTGAGGGCGGTAGGGACGAGGATGATGTTAGTGCCGCTAGAGGAGGACGAGGTGGTGGATGGAGAAGAGCAGGTAGAGCGAGTAGCTGCGGGAGCAGCAGAGACGAAGCCGACGAGAAGTGTCGCGACGGCGATGGGAAGTGAGAAGGAGTGCATCTTGACGTGATCAAGTCCAGAATAAGAGAACGACGATAGGTAGGACGAGGCAAAAGGTGGGATGATGAAGGGTATCAAAATCGAGGTTGAACAAAATGAGCGATAGACAAGGTGAACTAACAAACACCGCGTGGGGAAGAGAATGTTGGCGGAGAGAAGAAGAAATAAAAGGAAGAAAGAAAGAAAGAAAGAAGAGAGAAGGCAAAGAAGGGCGTCAAGTTAGAAAAGAAGGACAGCCTCAGGCCAGCGAGAGCTTGGTGAAAAAAAAGAAGAAGAAAAAGATGGTAGAAGTGAATCAGAGAGTGGAGATGAAGAGAGTGAAGGCAAAGGAAGGGGAGAGGGACAGATAAATAAAAGCAGTCCGTGTGGGTTGCACTTCGCCTGAATGTGAAGTGACGAATGGGTCACTTAAATATCAAAGAAATACATATATAAAAGCCAGGACGAAGAAGAGGCCCGTGTTACCAGGAGAAAAGGAACGAACGAAACAAGAAACAAGAAACAAGAGAGAGAGAGAGAGAGAGAGAGAGAAAGAAAGACAACGGAAGTTGGTGAGATGATGGATTGTTTCAAGTATAGAGGAACTTGCTGAGGCCTTGTGCCGGAGGGATGATGGCAGTAGCACGGTAATTGCCGAGTGTCAATCTCCCCTGGGAATATGCAGGCACCCATGAATGAATTCAAGGGCAAGGCGGTTTTGGGGAATATAAGTTAAATTGTTTGCTAGCTGGCCAACAGCAGTTGTTTCGTGAGAGGACGCAGCAGCATGTTTCGAGTTGACCATCTGAGACAGAGGCGAAGGATGATGATATGCTGGATGACGATCAATACGTAGCAAAAGCATCATCGAAACACGGAAACAGAAATGCGAATTCAAAAGAAGAAAAGCTATAGGCTAAAACAAACCTATTCAAGTTTGCAATCCAATCAATTCCATTGTCCATTTGTCTGGAATGCTGTTTTCTTTTCTTTTTTGAATCAAAAGTCAAAATATCGGAATAGCTGAGAATTCCTTTGGCCATTTATCTGAGGCGCTTGGGTATTGGAATGTATCTGCGCGGGGGCATTTGCCATGCGTACAGTGGGCCTCTATGACTCTGAGTGGTCGGTGTTGCTGAATGGCCCTCCTCCGGCGTAAGCCCAGCATGGACAGTCTAAATGTCCGTTCATAACCCCCCCCTCCCAAGTTCCAACAAGCAAGCCCCCTGAAATGGTGGGAAACATTCTTCTTCTTCTTTTTCGTGTGTTTCAGTTGGCCTGACCTTGGTTCGGCCTGGCCATGAATGTCCATGCGACTGACTGCCCCTCCCCTGTAGACTGGCTGCGGGTGAGCCTTGAGTTCGGTACAGTATATGCCGGACACCGAGAGCTCGATCCAAAACGGGCCTGGCGGGAGACCTTGACTGCATAATTAAGCTGTATTTTTGTGGGTTTGGCGGGTCACGGATGGGCTGGCCATCATTACTAAATAGTAGTACTAGGAATGGGTGAGGTTGCATACTAAACATTGGGTTCTCATGTCTCACCGCCCGGTTTTAACATGTCGGCCAACATGCTTGCTTGCTGAGTGTGTACGGAGCACGTACTCTGTATCTATCATGCGAGCCCGAGATATGAAGACTCCAGCTCTTGCTAACCAACACATGCATCTTCATCGAGCAATGTATCCTACACAGAACCCCCATCTGTCGGAAGCATATAGACTATCGTAACCTGGCAGCCCTGACATCCAAGATGCAAGTTCATCCAATGTTAATCTCACTTCCACAAGGATCAACCCCATACCCACGTTGCAGCATGCATACACCAGCCCGCATATACTTACAGTTATCGGTGCAGACGTGTTCCAACGTCCGACCAACCAACATGGCTTTTATCCGTATTAAGGGGGATTAAAGTGACGTATCCAACATGAGAGAAACAAGTAAAGTCATCTCAAGGTCTATTTATTTCCTTATTTGATTGTTTTGTTTTGTTTTTCTTCCGCTCACTGTCCAAGATGGCCACGTACCTTTTACCCTTTTTTCGTTTTTTTTTTTCGTCACGCTGAGGCGGTTTCAAGTTGCCGATAAAAATGCACCTTGCCGTCACATGGGCTGTAACTCACTCACTCAGCCTGCCACCTTACCACCTAGGTTGACCTAATTCCTATTGAGACTACTACCTTACCTCTGGTCGTAGACTCTCTGACCTCCAAAGTTGTGTGTGGAATGTTCACAAGAGTGTCAGGGGCCAACTTTTGCCCAGCAAATGCAATCCTAGCCCGTGCCGGTAACTTAGTATTTTCATGGTCCGTCCTCGAAGCAACCAATTTGTCGCGCTTCACTGCCGTAGAAAGCTCCTCTAAGCTTGAGGAATGATCCCCTGCTTATTCAAATCCTTCGGACAACCTTCAAACTCTTCCATATACCTCTCCCACCTCTCCTCCTCAATCCAATCAAGCCCAATGGCCTTCAGCACCACCTTCCAACCGACCTTCTCCTCTCTAGTCGCCAGCTCAAACACCTTGCACAGCATGTTTGAAAACTCGATATCCGTAACCTCCAACGCCATACCAAAGATGTGCCGCGAAAGTTGAACCCAGAGATAAATGTATTCCATGTCAAACGTGGCAGCCGGATACCGAAACTCGACCGAATTGTGCTTTGAGATTGCCAGCGCACATCGCGTAGTCGTGCGCACCGGACCATCATCAAACTTGCGCAACATCAATCCCAACTCCTGGATACTCTTCTGCGAATAAATCCGCTTCATCGCTACCAACACCCTGGTATCAATTTGGCGTCCCTTGGCATGGAGCTTTTCGCACAGGGCACTCAAGTTTCCGAGCTGCACAGAGCCATCGTTCTCAAGAACGCCCTCACTGCTATCAGGGTTTAGGAAAGCGCTTGATTCAGTGCCGATGCGCATGGAGTAAGGAGACTTTTTCTGCCGGTAGGGGTGACTAAAGGACAACAGTAGTGAGTCCTCGAGGAGCAAGACGAGGCATGCAACTCGCTGCGCAGTTTGGGGACTGAGTTGACCCCGGTCGCTGACGTGAATGTGGAGACCGCAATTGGCGTTGAGGCCAAGGATCATGTTGTTCTGGAGGGCCGTGAGGGCCTTTTTCACGGTGGGCAAGCCATTGGAAATCTCGTGGCTGTTTGTGAGAATGGGCGTGTTGAGTTCAGTGCCGTACCAATTGTATTCGCTGGAAGGCGCAGTCTCGGGATGCTCCCTTACATCCTGGGTGATATGAACCTCACGAGTCATGAAGTAAAAGTCAGTCATCTTGGGGGAGTTAGTTAAGGGACGGGCCATGCCCTGGTTCCAGGCACGAATGGTATTATCATGACCAAAACTGAAGATGGTATTGCCCAAGCTATCGGGATAGATGGGATCGCCTTTGTGCTCCTCTGCATAGGGACAAGCAGCAGGAAGACCCACACTGGCAAGAACCTCGCAGGACTTTTTCAGAGTCCAGGCTTCGGCCCAAAAGAGGACTTTCTTTTCAAGATGCGAAGGGACCTTGCAGCATTCCTCACAAGGGGGATCGCAGGCCCATCGTGAGTTGTTCAGGTTCTTCTTGGACTCGTGGGTGAGGTGCTGGGCGACGAGGAACTCGACCTCGATGCCTACCACGACGGACTCGGGGGCCCTCATTTTTGGAAAGGTTGAGAGGAGTGTAGGAGAGAAAAG
Organism: Mariannaea elegans; assembly: GCA_930272665.1. Taxonomy (NCBI): domain Eukaryota; kingdom Fungi; phylum Ascomycota; class Sordariomycetes; order Hypocreales; family Nectriaceae; genus Mariannaea; species Mariannaea elegans. The sequence continues at coordinate 56,614 of CAKNEU010000080.1, forward strand.
ATGCTGTGGAGGTTGATTATGGAGATTAGGCCTGGGGCGATGACAGGTGTCTGTGTGTATGGTTTGAGAGGGCACGATAAACTTATCTGGGAGACCTGGGGTAGGTATTTAAGCTTCTCTTTCCGTCTACGAAGTTGTGATTAAGAATAGTCAATGGGATGAGCCCATTAGAATGTTCAGCTATTCACCATGGTTCATGACGCATTGATGTGGAGGCTGTTCCTGTACCCTTAGCACTGACATGGTGCGACAGGATGAGAGCAGAGAGTAAGGATGAAGGCGGACGATACCCACATTTGATCATAATAGTAATATTGCTGAGAGATGAAAAATCCTCTCTGGTGACAGGTTTGTGATGCATGTTCCGATGACATGACAAGCCCGCTAAACTGCTAGTCGGGGCTTGAGCCAGGACACACAAGCCTTGAAGCGCCCCGAGGGCCCGAACACTTGTCAGGATTCATTTCCTCTATGTTGAACACTCATGTTGTCTCATCTGAGGAGGAAAGAAGAAGAAGAAGAAGAAGAAGAAGAAGAAGAAGGTTCACTTAAACATATACGTTCTCCAGCGTCCGACCATGCACGCTTGTGTGACGGCTCTTGAGGGAGCTTTTCCCCTCTCCTCTCGGAAACAGACAGGTCAATTAATCAACCCCGGTATCATTTGGATTTCGATTGGAAGAGTGAGCATGTCGCAATTATCCCGGGCTTAACCGTCCTTTCTCACCAGTCAGCTGAGGCAAGTGTAGAGAAGGGGTTGCACTGACAGACAGAACATGTGCTGTAGAGGAGACGCGTCACTTGAAAAGGATCTCGGATGTCACAATACCATCCCACGACATACGACATATCACATTAAGCCCATGCCAAAATATTGCCTTTGTAAGTACGGCGTTACTGAAGTCGCCACAGCAGTTATATTCAAGCAAGAGAGTGAAGCGCAATAGTTATTCCGCCCCATCCAATCATACCTCGCCAAGCTCTCGCAGCTCAGCTCTCCCCATTCCCCTTCTGGGGGAAGCTCCCTTTGTCAGGTTAGGACTTGTTCTGCTCGCAGCAGCCCAGCGGTACGTACCATTTTTTTTGGCGCTAAGGCTTACTTACCTGTAGGCTGGCCGGGTAGGGCAGCACGCCAGCACGCTCTTACTCCGTACAGCAGGGCCCTTTTTTTGGCTCGACTCGCTCTTAGGCGCAAACAAAGAAAAAGGCATGGGAAATGATTGACTTGGCTTGGGAACTGGGGACTGGGCTGAGCGGGGACCCTTTTTTTTTCTTCTTTGCCCCCATTCATTATTAGCTGCAACAGGTGTGCTCAATCCCGTGCGAAAACGCGACAAGCAACAGCAACAGCAACAGCCCAGGCGCGTCAACCAATCCATCGCATCCTACAAACTCCAACAATTTTAATCGCCCATCGCATCGCCATCACCATCACCACCACCACCACCACCAGCTCCACCCATTGCGCGCACCATCGTACACTCCTCACAGTCCGCTTCTCATCACTCTTGCGATCATATAAATTAACACTGTCTTTCGTCAAATCTCCATTTCCATCCGTCGTCGAGTTGCTGCCATCCTTATCCCCCGACATTTGGTCTCTGCAGTCCATGCCTGTCCCGCCATGCACCTCATCAAGCCCTCATGGCTGAGCCATAGCGGCGAGCAGAAGGACTTTGAAGTCTACTCCTGCTCCGTCTCCCCCGACGGCAAGCGCCTCGCTACAGCTGGAGGCGATGGCCACGTCCGCATCTGGTCCACCGACGCCATCTACGACTCTTCCTCAACTCCCGATACGAAGCCGCGCCAGCTCTGTCATATGAGCCACCACCTGGGAACAATCCACTCCGTACGCTTCTCTCCCAACGGTCGTTATTTAGCCAGCGGCGCCGACGACAAGATTATATGCGTATATCATCTCGACAAGGGTCCTCCCGCCGCGACCTTTGGCACAAACGAGCCTCCTCCCATTGAGAATTGGAAGACGTACAAGCGTCTCATCGGTCATGATAATGATGTTCAAGACCTCGCCTGGTCCTACGATTCCTCCATCCTCGTCTCTGTCGGCCTCGATTCAAAAGTCGTTGTCTGGTCCGGCCACACCTTCGAAAAACTCAAGACTATTCCGGCCCACCAGAGTCACGTCAAGGGCATCACATTTGACCCGGCCAACAAGTTTTTCGCCACGGCAAGTGACGACCGTACCATTAAAATCTTCCGTTTCACATCGCCAGCTCCCAATGCTACCCAGCACGACATGGTCAACAACTTTGTACTCGAGACGACCATTAGCGCCCCATTCAAAAGTTCCCCCCTGACCACCTACTTCCGCCGCTGTTCGTGGTCCCCGGATGGGAACCATATTGCCGCAGCCAATGCCGTCAACGGCCCTGTTAGTTCCGTCGCTATCATCGAACGAACTAGGTGGGACAGCGAAATCAACTTGATCGGTCACGAAGCCCCCACAGAGGTTACCATGTTCTCCCCGCGACTCTTCCATACCGTGAAACCAGACAAGGACACAGCTACGAATGGAAACACTGGCCAGCTTGTCACCGTGATTGCCTCGGCTGGTCAGGATAAAACACTCAGCATTTGGAACACCCACACCTCTCGGCCTGTCGTTATTCTGCAGGATTTGGCTGGCAAGTCAATATCCGATCTCGCCTGGACGCCTGACGGTCAGACATTGTATGCATCAAGTCTCGATGGAAGCATTGTTGTGGTAAAGTTCGCAGAAGGAGAGCTGGGGTGGGTCGCGCAACCTGAGGAGAACGACAAGGCCCTCCAGAAGTACGGCGCGTCTAGGAAAGGCATGGGTATTGCCGAGGATGTGGATAGTCTAATGTTGGAGAACCAGAGCAAAGAAGGCGAATCGAGAGCTGCTGAGTCAAGGATGGGTGCCTTGATGGGTGATTACTCAGAGTCAACAAAGGAGTCAACACCAGTTACCAACGGTACCAAGAACAAAGACAAAGCTGCGACCACCAACGGCCAACCAGCAGAACCCGAGAAGCCGCCTGAAAAGAAGCCCGAGGAAGAAGCCGCAGACAAAACAGCAGAGCGCATCAAAGAGCTTAAATCGCGAGTCACAATCGGAAAAGATGGCAAGAAGCGAGTTGCGCCACTCCTGGTTTCGTCGTCTGGAACTGGTCAATCGTCTTTACCTCAGACCCAATTGGTCGGAGCAACCACGACAAAGACCACGCAGAATGATGCGCCGCAAACTGTCATCGACCTCACCAAGCCGTTTGATGGCCTACCTAAGGGAGGCATCGCCACCATGCTACTCGGCAATAAGCGACGACAAGCCGCCGCCGATCTCGAGGACGAAGAGGAGCCTAGTGCAAAACGGGCCGTTTCAGGCCCAACACCCATCGTCACGAACGGTCTGGATGGTGTAGAACCCGCCGCGCTCACACCAGTTCAGCACGGAGTGGTACCTACACCCGAGTTTCTCCGTCCCGCTGTGCTCAACCCTTCAATGTCTTTTGCCCAGGCTAGACTCGCTGTTCCGCGGATCCGTTCACACATTCTCAGGCCGCTTGAGCGTGGCATTCTACAGGATGAGACAACACTCGAAGATGCATCTAGAATCCCAGAGAACATCATCTTGGAAGCCAAGAACGGGGCCAACCCCAGGGATCCGTCCCATATTACTGTGACGAAACGAGGTGCTCTGCTGTGGGAGGAGTTTCTACCCAGAGCCATCATCCTGGTGACGGCCAGCCAGAGGTTTTGGGCTGTAGCGTGTGAAGATGGCTCCATTCACGTCTGGACACCCGCTGGGAGAAGGCTCACTAACCCTATGATCCTCGAAGCCCAGCCCGTCATCCTCGAATGTCGCGATTACTGGCTTCTTTGCATCACCGCCATGGGCCAGGCTCACGTGTGGGATATCAAGACACAATCCTCACCTCACCCGCCTGTCTCCCTAGCCCCTATCTTGGACATTGCCACTACATCTCTGAGCCAGCACACCGCCACACCGGGCCCCGGTGTCACCTCTGCACATCTCAACTCTACCGGCCATGTTGTTGTCACACTGACTAATGGTGATGGCTTCTACTACGCCCGAGAGATGTACACTTGGCAACGTCTCAGCGAGGCCTGGTGGGCGGTGGGTTCCCAGTACTGGAATTCTAACGACTCGTCCATTTCTGCTCTCCAGTCCACGGCTGTAGGTCCGGTTTCCAAGGACGGGAAGGACAAGGACTCGAAGAAAGCCTCGGTTTCTTCTGGCATTATTCCCTTCCTGGAGCGCCACACCACCAACGAGTTTCTGCTCAAGGGCCGGTCGTATGGCCTGCAGCGCATTATCAAGATGCTTATTCAGAGGAAGGAGGCGGAAAACCTGGAGAGCACCGTTAGCGTGGCTCACTTGGAGAACAGAATGGCAGGTGCTCTGACACTTGGATCCAAGGAAGAGTTCCGACTGTATTTATTCATGTATGCGAAACGTTTGGGAGCTGAAGGATCTCGGCAAAAGGTAGAGGAGCTTCTCAGTAGCCTTTTTGGTGGTATCCTTGAAGAGAAGGATATAGATAAGAAGAAGGAGGAGGAGGCTGGGCGAGGGTGGTTTAGCAAAGAGGGAGAGATTTGCGGTTGGGATCGCAAGGAACTCCTCAAAGAGGTGGTGATGATTCTTGGTACGTTGCGTAGAATCCCGTTTTCGTTGTACAAGCACTAACAGAGCATAGGAAAATTTCGTGAGTTGCAACGGCTGACATTGCAATATGCGAGGGTCCTAGATCTTGACCTGGAGGACGGGTCGGTGGATGTAGATTCGATGGACGTTGAGGCGTGATAGGGGTGGACGTGGGTGACGCAATCCGTGTACCAGTACTGGAGTAAGCTACGGGAAGGATAGGGTGAATATAGTCTGTCGTTAGGACTGGACTGGCGTTGGGGTATGGGAACGCGTTGAGCTGTTTGTGGAATAGATCCGATCCGTGTATGCATTTCTGTATTAATGAAGGATCATCATGACGAACTGTTTGAGCTGTTGTTCGTGTTGGTGGGATGTGATGATAGATGAGATATCTGGACCAACCAGTTGGACTTGGCATGTCGGTTGGACTCGGTTGGACCATCTGGGTTGGAGGACGTTCGTGATATCTGGCCACCGGGCGGTGGACAGCCGGCGAGACACTAAGGGATAGCGAACGCTGATCGACCGTATCGGTTGCTGTGGTTGGTTGCCTGCTTCATCGTGTTGCGCTTATTCACAGCTTAGGCAACTTGCGCGGTGACAGTATCACCATTGAATTGAAGCCGCAGTGCAACTTGGGGGCGGCGCAGTTTTTACCAATCTCAAAGCAGCTACCAGGTCAGCAGACTCAGTATTGGGTGCAACTCACCACGAACTTTTGCTCGGTTGGCTTTCTTGACATTTTATTTATTTGCTAGCCACCACATTAAGTGGTTGCCCGGGGAGTTCAGGCCGGAGCGAACTGGTCAGGATGATTGTTTGTTGTTACTCAGAATATTGACGTTCGTGTTCCTGTTTTCTGCTCATTTCAGACCGTTGGATTTGGTAGCAACAATAACAGCAACAAAGACGAAATCGAAGATGAAGGTGGTAAGGAAGGATAATCTGATGGACATTGGGGTGACTTCGGTGCTGCTATCAATTGTCAGTTCCAGTCGTGACGCCTTAATATTAGCTTTGGATGCACTCCAGGATACTCATCGTCAGCTAGCTTCTTTACCACCATTGTCTGACCTTGCTCCTATCTATTCTCTCCGAATGACGAATAGGCCCCACTGAAGTCGAGTTGTTGAGCATCACTTCTCTTGTTGAGCACCACTTCTCTTGTTGAGCATCACTTCTCCGTCAAGGTTCCACCAGCTTCTCTCGCCCCGAATCAGAGGGCGCCATCTAACCCAACCAGGAACTACCAGGAACTCCCAGCAACTCCGAGGCGATCTCTGCTGCCTCTCCATCATCTCTGTGGTCGCTCGGAGAATTTCTTCATTGAAACGGATCGGCTCAACAAGACACTATACTGATGATAATGGTTATAGGAGGAAGAAACTTGGGCTCCGACTGAACAGGTTACTCTCTTGTGCACTAGCTTTGCACCTGCCTCCAACTGCATCAACACCAAGAGTTCATTAGATCCTACTTACCTATTGTTTGGCCCCGTTCTTGCTTCCTGAACAATAAGGCCTCAGCTATTTATTGTAGTCTCGTCACCCACCTTCACATGTTTTGCTTCCCACCCTTCACACCTCTTCTTTATTAATCTCTAATCATTTTATCAACCTAAACTTCAACTTTAACTTTGCCTTCGACTTCATCTTCTTCGCTTTCACATTCGAATTTTATCTTCGCTCATCCTGCTTCAACACTTCAGGCTTCAAATCTCAACTTGAACGCTCAACCCCTCTGGTTTCTTCTTCGCTTGAACGCTCAACCCCTCTGGTTTCTTCTTCGCTTGAACGCTCAACCCCTCTGGTTTCTTCTTCGCTTCGTCCTTCTTCCTTCCACTCCTTTAAGAGAAGATCAACTGTTGGTGCGTCTCGACACGACAGTCTTGTTGTCCCGAGTCTAGACACTACCCTGTCATTCCTTTCACCCTTCCTCTTATCTTCAAACATTTGCATCATCCCATTCAAGTCTTTCCGTTGATCTTCGGGTCTCTTTTCCCCACGCACACTTCACTTTGAGTTAAGCCTCACTGGCGCCCTCAAATCACTGCGGCCATGCTGAAGCTGCTTTCACAGTCTTTGCGGACTTGGATCAGTTTCTTGTTGCATGTCTCGGCTCTCGTACAGGGCCTAGGTCCGCCATCCTCCGTTGATCCACCGCTTCGAGCAGCCCTTGTCACTCTCGCCTACGAACGCGACCTCCCTGCTCTGCTCTTCTCCATCAAACAGCTGGAGGACAAGTTCAATAACCGCTATCAGTACCATTGGGTCTTCTTCAGCACGCATGAACTTAGCGAGGACTTCAAGTTTGCGACCTCCAACGCCACTGACGCCACCTGTATCTACGAGGTTATTCCCCATGAGAACTGGAACGTCCCAGGCTGGATCGACAATGGCCGTCCTCTCACGATCCCCTCAACCGGCATGGATGTCGAGCTTGACCCAAACACAACCCTGATGGATATTCGACGGAGATATCGCTGGAATTCTGGCCTCTTTGCAAGGGAGAAACGGCTCCAGGACTATGATTGGTTCTGGAAGGTTGAGCCGGGAGTAAGTCGAGTGCCCCACGGGTGGGAGATTCCACCGTTCCGTTGATGGCTAACCCGAAAACCAGGCGCAATTGACTCACGACATACAGTTCGACGTGTTCCGATTCATGAGAGACAACAACATCGCCGTCGGGTTCCATCGAAACGCCTTAACCGAATCGAGCTTGCGAGCTCTCTCCCCCCGAGTCAGGGCATTCATTGATAAATACCCAGAGCTCTTGCATGAAGAAGCTGACGTTTCGTGGTTGTTCGACAGCACCACTTCAGAAACTACTGAAAAGATGGCGAGGAAGGCTCCATCGGTCCACGGGAACTCGGACAGGCTGAGTCAACCGGTCATCTAGGAGAACCGTTTAAGCCTGGAGGACGACTTGGAGGCTGATTCATCGCAGGTCGAGGATCGGGAGTTCGATGAAGGTGATGATATGGTATCCTCGCTGGCCGAGGCCCTTACCTCTTGGTTAAGTGGTATTTATGAGAGTAGCCTTTACCCAGCATTTGAGATTGGATCTTTGGCTTTTTTCCGAAGCCCAAATCACATACTGTTCTTCGATCATCTGGACAGCGCAGGGGATTTTTACTACCACACTTTCCAGGATGTTCCGGTACACACACTGAGCGCCAGCATGTTTCTGCCCAAGCAGAGCGTGCTCAACCTTAGAAAGAAGGAGGGGCGCCGTCGAGCCCGTCACGAGCACCGTCCTAGTCAACCCAAAGCCACACTCGACCCCGACATTACCGCTGACGACATCAAGGTTGATTCGACCGAAAGCACGGCATCAGATGGTGACACTAACGTGGTAATGCCAGGATGGCTGGTTGTTTGGGAGGCCATGGCTCACGACTTGGAAAGGCAGGAGGCGATTCCGGGCTTGATGTCGGGGAATACGGTCATTGATGAGCGCAACTTTGCCCTCGCCTAAGAGGAATTTCTAGATGGGTTGTACAGAGGTACGATATGATAAGGCAAGATAACAATGGGGGGAACAGACATAGTCGGATGACGAGAGATGGTTGAAGGTGTGTTTACTATCTGGTAGCTGAGTTTGACGTCTCGCAGGACGAGAAGCACAAAATAGAGGACTATCAAGTTGAGAAATCGATTGAATGCAGCGGTGAGGGAAACAAGGGTGATGCGGCCTCGTGCCGCACATTTTGGACTTGTGCGCAGATTGACGACATTACTGGACGTGATACAAATGCTGGCGCCAACGAATTCACATCCCCCGCGCGTTAATGGTACATCTACGAGGCGTATTTGGACACACGGATGGCATCAGCGGGGTCGAAGTGTGCCGTAGAGACGTGCAAACGTCTGCATGGTGGGTGCGGCTACAAGGGCGAGACATCGAAACGATAGGGAGGATGACGCTATAGGGATAGGTGCTTGAGTAGTACGCGTGGGATAAGGGCGATCCTAGCACAATTGACTAAAAAGTTACGAAGTTATGATTCACAGCTGTGAAGGAGTCGCGTGTTGCAATGTGCTTTGATGGGGTGAATGGGAGAAGAGTATTGGAGGGTTTAGGGTTAAGTTTGTGGTGTAAGGTGACGATATTCGGAGTACAAATTATTGAAATTCCAAATGGCGTTGACTGAAGCGTGTGATAGAAGCGTGGATGGCACGTGGTAACGCACGCACATGCAAGGTTTAACATTAATAGAGGAGGAAAGGAACAGAAGCTCCTGAACAAATGCATAAAAGTCTTATTCCCATGGCAACAGGAATACTATTATACCTAGTCTAGTGTAAGCATGAAAGAAAAAGGGATAATTGGGGGTGGATAATAATTAATGGAGCAGAAACAAAAGTGCACAACTTCATGATAGAAATTGACGATCCGGGGGGGTGGCTACCAAGAGTGCGGGGAGAATCTCCGTGTGATGGATGGATGACCGCGGAGGATGAGGATCGGCACCGGGCCGGAGACGGAGGGCAGACAAGCGTGAAGGCTATACTGGCTTAGGCAAGATGCTCCGTCTGCGAGATCACGGGTACTGTATGTTTACATAAAATTGTCATATGATGCTTCAAGAAAGTGTTAGCACTCATCCAAACTGCATGGCTGGGTTGAAATGAGTTCACCTTCATTGATGTGGTGGTCTCATGGGCCGATGATGTCCCACGAGATGTACTAAGGTACAAGGAGGGTATGGCACTAAACAGAATGGCGAGGGGGGAGCCGAGGCGAACTGCTGGGCCGCGCCACGTGTAAACGGGGGCCCGCAGTCTTCATGTCCGTCACCGCAAGATCAGTGCCCGAGGGCTTGGTATTGAGCGATACTGTTGAAGAAGCGGGAGGTGCATGAAGGGTAATGCATAGCCGTGCTGCTCTGCAAATGGGAGACAGGGTGAAGTTGGCGGCGAGATGGCAGTTACCAGGAAAGGAGACTGGATGTCAACTACAGAGTATGAAAGCGATTGTCTGAGAGCATGGACTCTATGCTGACCTTGACTCCGTCTACTCCCGGAAAGGAACAAGGATGAGCCTGCGTAGCGTTGAAACAAAACGAGATAGTCTACAGCATCCATGGTGCCTGACTGCCCACCAAGGGTAGTTTTTCAGCAGCTTGAGTGTGGCTTAGGACAGTGATCGACCATGACTGCACAATGCATATTATGCATCTGATTCGGCGTTGGTCGGCACATGCCTGTTTTTCGCATTATTGTCTCCTGTTCTCCTCAAGTCGAAACTTACAAGCCTTGAAGCTAGGTAAACTTGGTCTAGATCGGTCACAGCACTGTCGCATCTGGTCTTTTTCGGCACGACGCCACAGAAGGGGAAGACTATTCAGGACGGGCCTGGCTCCAATTCACCCTCAATTAATTACTATGTAGCATGGCAAGCCACGAAGGTTAATTAGTTAATTCTGAGCAGGAAACAGCAACAATAGGCAGGGATATAGATTGGAACGGGCTGTGATTTGATCACATTGATGCTCAACGTCGTGTGGGCGCTGCATTGTGTGTGCGTGCGGCGTAGTAGACATGGCTGAAGACAGGGGAGCATTTTGCTCCACACCCCTGCTTTTAAGAGCAAAAAAAAAAAAAAAAAAAAAAAGGGGACCAAGGCCGGTTAGTAGTGATGATAATGAATGTAAGAGAGTTGGTTGGAAGTTTGTTTTATTGATCATTTTGTGACGGACAATGTCACGGTTGAACAGAAACATGTACTATACCCTGACTGAAGTCACCGCGAATAATTTGCTCTCATGCTGGAAGAACGAGCACTTTCCGTTCCCATCAACTCGAGAAACAACGTGTGCGCCATGGTCTTAGCACTGTAAAGTTGCCTTAGAAGGCGCCGTAATTATGACCACACGAATTAAAGCCCAAAAGTCGGGGAAGGAAAACAAGCTTGCAGCCCTGCCCCTGCTTGCCCCTGCCTGCCCCTGCCCAGGGCACTTAGCGCAGCCATTACCCACTTCGACGTATTACGTTGGGAGTTGGACGCCTCCATAGCGCCCAGTGGACACCACCGAGAGAGAGCCTGGAGGGGGAGGGGGCTTGAAAACTCCACGGCCCAAGCCAAGAGCACATGCGACAGACCGACCGACTGACCGTGTGCGAATGAGCGAGTGACTTGCCCGGCCCTGTCTGCATCTTCATCTCCATCTTCATCTTTCCTATAGGTCGCCTCTCCTTTCTTACCTTAATTACAGGCACAATCTTTGACCAAGAGCTCCTTCCTTCCTTCCTTCCTTCCATCCAGTTGGCAGCATTTCCAATCTTGCATCTGCTGGTTCTGCAGAAACTTGCGCTCGGTTGTGGCGCATTGCTCCTTCCCTCATCCTTGGCTTAATTAAGTCTTTGCCCTTTGTTAAGTTCGCATTTTGGCTCAAGGTGCTCCTCGCCTCCACCTCCCACTTCTCCCATCCTATGGAGCACTCGTCCTCCACTTCCAACCACCAACCATCATCTTTCGTCACTTTCCTTCCCCTCCTTTTCCTCTTCCATTCCTGATTCTTTTTTTATACCTTGACCTCCTCTCCCCCCATTTCAATCATACTTATCCTTTCTGTCCCTCCTTTTTCGACGTGGTTTAGCTTCTTCTTTCCCCGGCGATTGCCCCTTGGTAGTCGCTACTCAAATTCTACCCTCCCAAGAGAAAAGCGACCCTCGCGAATCCAAAGAGAGGACCAACATTCGTCAGAACCTTGGCTCCCGAGCAGCATTACATGGTTGCGACTGCGGAGGAGCCCTGACTAGTCTCGATCAAATAATCAAACCGACGCACGACCACCGATCCCTCAATCCTTCGCTTGCCAGGCTTCCCCAGGTTCTCGACATCGCAACGACGCACCCGTCGCGAACACGCTCAGCTTGCAAGGTGACACCAATCCGACGAGCGCGCAAATCCGAATCGCATTAGCTAAAGCTGCATAATTGCCCTGCCGTCCACAAGCGCAGCCCGTTAATTTCTTCATTCGACCGAGACAACGCCCCGTCGATATTAGATCACCCTCCCCCACCGACTCTCTTGCGCAAACCTGCTTCGTGCGTGTGTCGTGTGCGTCATGGCCATTCTCGAGAGATACCCGCGCCATGCTGCGCCAGGTCCACGCAAGTTTTTGAATCTCACCAAGAAACAATGGTCGCTGGTTATGGTACGGTCACCATCTACAATTCCCGTTCCAGGACCCGATCATTGTCCTGTGGTGCTATCTAATTACTGACTTGGTGGTGACCCAGTTGACCTTTCAAAACTCGGCCCTAATCTTGGTAAACCCGAATTCCCCCACACCCCCCTCCCAGTTGTCATGATGGTGCTAACCATCATATTGCAATAGATTATGCATTATTCTCGTGTCATGCCCCCATCAGGCGATCATCGATATTTCACTTCCACTGCCGTCTTCCTCAATGAGGTCATCAAGCTCGCCGTTTCTCTAAGCTTGGCTATTTACGAAACCTCCAAGACACTGGCCCCCACAACACCCGCTACTGTGCTCTTTGAGCAAATCTATAACTCCGTGTTTGCGGGGGACGGCTGGAAGCTCGCTCTCATCGCCGCTTTCTATACACTCCAGAACCTTTTGCAATATGTTGCCGTGGGTAATCTAGATGCGGTTCACTTCCAGATCCTATATCAGCTCAAAGTGGGTACACTCGACCGCCCCTTTCACGACGGTCAATGTTCTTGCAAGGCACACCATGGCTAACAATACCAAAGATCCTTATTACTGCCCTCTTCAGTGTGACTCTGCTCCGTCGCCACCTCGGACCCAGACGTTGGGTGGCTCTTGTTATTCTTACTGTTGGAGTGTGCATCGTCTCCGCCCCACAGGCCAACTCTTCCTCGGACAACTATCCTCTTCTTCATGACATGACAGATCATTTCTTCCCCCGATCACTTCATGAGCTGGGTCATGCTCCTGTTGACATCGGTGGCTCTGTTGCGCATATTGCTAAGCGTTCAGCTACCTACCAAGGAATCGACCATGACCTGCCGCCGCCAGACCCGTATATGGATTACTCCGTTGGTCTAAGTTCCGTCTTAGTGGCTGCCTCTGTCTCTGGCCTGACCGGTGTCTATTTCGAGAAGCTCCTGAAGGAAAGTCCCACGCAGGCTAGTGTCTGGATTCGTAACGTCCAGCTCAGCTTCTACTCGCTGTTTGCCGCGCTTTTGGGTGGTGTCTTTTACCAGGATGGACGCGGTATTAGCGAGCATGGCTTCTTTGAGGGATATAACTGGGTTGTGTGGACTGCTGTTGTCTTGCAGGCTATCGGAGGAATGCTTGCAAGTGTGGTCATTCGTGACGCCGACAACATTGTCAAGAATTTTGCAACGAGCATTAGTATTGTTGTCAGTTTCCTAGTCAGCGTCTTCATGTTCGATTTTCAGGTTTCTTTCACAGTAAGGCCTCTATTCTGGTGGTTTCAGACGTATTTTTTGGAGCGATTTTTAACATGTTTACTAGTTCCTCCTCGGCACATCGCTGGTTCTGCTCTCAACGTATATTTACAGCAGCTCGGATCGGCATCGCCCTGGTCCGATCCAGATCGCCAAATTCGAGAAACCTGCGATTGAGCGTGTCTACACCCCACGTGGAACCATGAACACGACTCGCATGACTCTCGCACCTTTTGACAACACTGCCTTGACTACGAGTCGACCCAGCAGCCCTATGCTGCCCCGGCAGCCAAGTCGAACCAATATCAAGAGAGATGATTAACTTTCAACCCACAAATTACACGATTGAGGATTTCCCCGTAAATTTTCTCCAAAAAGGTGCCATTCAGGTGCAGAGTGATCAGCATCTGGAATGTCTCCACTCACGAACTGCAACGATGTCATGATATGAAACATTTTCACATATAAACAGCTATATTCCTATACACACTAGATCCTTGATGTGATTGGTACATTTTGGACAAGGAAAGGAAAAAGGGGCTTCCCTTCTCGGGGATAGACGGGATATACTTTTCTTCATGGCTGATCCAGGTCAGGGATGGCAAACAAGGCGCGCATAAGATACCACACATATGCACCAGCCGTTTTTTTTTACGGCTAGGTTGGGACATGGCAGGATAGATTCCCCACTACTCTTTGGATTAGTTTCGCTGTTTTAGAAGCGGAAGGGACTCATTGGGCGGTGCTCAATGAGCTTTCATTTGAATCACGTATATGATTCATCAACGAACGGAAATAGACGTCTATTTTATGCTTCCGAACAATTTTCGGGAGTCTCCCTTGGATTTTAGTTTGATTTTGGCCTGTTCGCACGACAGCCAGATATCATGTCAATTCAACGTCTCCCTCAGCATCGGCTTCACTGTCATTAATTCTATACCCCCCTTAACGTGCTACACTCCATGAGCTGCTTCTTTTTCTGTTCAACAAGAAAGGGAATTTCTCCTCTCATTCCTTGGTATCGTGTGCTGTTGCTGCAACCTCCGTTTACATGATGACTTCATTAGCGACATCCTATATTAATGTTAGCATGGGAAGCTGAAACTGGTCAGTCAAGGCAAGAAACATACCCGCTTCAATTCCTTGTAGGGCAGACAGATACAGTTCTGAATGCGGACCTCATCACCAACCCCACAGTCCTTGCCGAGGATAGTAATGCTCTGGACTTTGACGCCGTTTTTGATGATGCTGGTCGAATGACTTCCCACAGGGGTAGGCGTTCCCTCGACACGAGCCCAGGCGCCGACGCGGCTGCCCCAACCGATAATAGAGTACAGCACGCAGGCGTCGTGCTTAATCTCCGAATCCTCGAGCACAACGCTCTCCTTGACACGGGCACCGGCACCAATGTGTACACGGGGACCAATGCTCACGTTGGGACCGAGCTTGGCCGTGGGGTGAACTTCAGCGGTAGGGTGGATGAAGACAGGAGGGACAATGTTGGCGCTAGGCTGGGCGAGCTCGTCGCTGCCGGACTGGGCGGCCTGCTGCAGGTAAAGAGCATTGGCGGGGACAGCAGAGCCAGCCGTCTTGATCTGACGCCAGAAATCCTTGGTCTCGTAGACGAAGAATTGCTTGCTATCGGCCATGTCACCAAGAATATCCTGCTCCAAACGAATAACTTCGTTTTTCTTGCCCTCGTCATCATCATCATCATCAGGGAAAATGAAGCTGTTCTCGAGGTTATCAGAGGAGGGGTAGGAGACGAGGCGTGGGGGGCGGTCGAGGCGGCGCTTGATGGCGGAGCGGATAGAAGGGAAGATTGCCTCGGTGGAGAAGAGGTAGACACCGCAATTAATGAGGTTGCTAATGCGAGACTCAGGCTTCTCGACGTAGTGCAGCACGCGGCGCGTGTGAGCGTCAGAAACGATACAGCCAAAGTTGGTAGCAGCTTCGTCGCTGACACGGGTGCCAAGAATGACAGCCTCGGCGTCCTTTTCAATAAACAGACGGAGCATCTCATCCAGGGGGAAAGAGCAGCAGACATCAGCATTCAGAACGAAGAGGCGCTCGGGGCGGCCCTTGAGAATAGCGTCGCGGAAGTGGTAGAGACCGCCAGCGGTGCCCAGAGCCTCGTACTCGCGGAGGTACTTGATTGTGATGGCGGGGAACTCCTTTGCGGAGTCCTTGATGAAATCGCGAAAGACGGACTCGTCATAGTAACCAATAATGTATACCTCTTGGATCTGCTTGTTGGGAACACGAGCGACGGAGGAAAGACAGTGCCAGATGATGGGGTGGCCGGCGACTTCGAAGAGGGGTTTTGGGAGGTCGAGGGAAAGAGGACGGAAACGGGTTCCTCTAGAAGGGCCGCCAACCTGAAAAACAATAGTTAGTGGGGTGGTGAGAAAGGGGTTTTAGGGAAATATATAGGAAGTTATACCAGGATGACGGCTTTGGTAGCACCCTGCTCCTTCGGGCGATGCGCCAGAGGAACGTGGAGGGACATTTTGGAGGCTTGGGATTTTATCGGAAGATTGCAAGGAGAGAAATCAAAGAAGAATCGCCACAGAGGATGTTTCTTTGCGAAATGCGAGTGTTGATGCTAAAGCGGTGATGGTTGGTTGGTTGGTAGTTTGCTGGCCTGTTTTGGGGGCAGGTGTTACTTTAGGCGGGGGTGATTGGCGGTCACTAGGATGGCGGATATGACAGGGGTAGCTTGTGGTGAGAGCGGGATGAAGAAGGGGATATGCGATTAAGCGGTGTACATTGGAGCTTTTGAAAGCTGCCAACAGGAGGGAGATAAAGATCTCACAAATATGGAAGCAGTTGATTCTAGAGGAAAAATCCAGTCCTTACATAGTTTTGCTAGTCGAACTGATATCTCACGATATCATCCTTGATACCTTGCAGTCGTCATGCCAGCATCGCGGGGAATGTGTGTAAAATGAGATCCCTTAATCTCCTATCCCTATCTCTCGGTGAAACGACCCCGTATACACACACCGAAGGTGAAAGCTCTGGCAAACTCGCCCCTCCAGGCCCACTCTCTCAGGAACATCAGAACGTGCTGGCCACTTAGAGCGCAGCGTCTACACCGCGCTGCAACTACTAAACCTCGCCGCATTTTCAGGGGGTCGCTGCCTGGCCAGAACTCAAACGCCCAGCTACGTTAATTTTTGGGGGGCCTGGGCCGGATACGTACCAGCACTGGTTCGACTCCTGGCGGCATTAACTTCTGTTAAGACATGGTTTGATGGATACCATATGATTCCATCTAGGAAAACAGTGAACATGTAATAAATAGCTTCGTTTAACCCATTTGTTATGGTAAATTGTATACATGTTTTCCTATGTGTGTATAGCATGCGTTGTGGCTGCAGGTCACATGATTGCCTCTCGCTCTCTAACAACATTTATCGATTGGCCGTGTTGCTCAGGAGCGTCATCCAATAGCTAAGCGCGATCGCCAACAAAGCATCAAACACTCACAACATTTTCTCCCACTCATTTGCATCTCGATCGCTTCATCTTGTACCCCGTATTCCTCGCAGTTTTGCGTTTCCTTCATGTGTTGTGTCTTTGATACCCTCTTAACGCTCTCTTTTACTGTTTCTATTCCTTTGTCTATTTTACCCATAGCAACCATCGCATCAAACACATCTCCACAGGTTGTATCGAAGCTGGACTACCTAACCCTTACTCGCCGTGGTGCAGAGCAAAACCGCAGCCTGCCCATTCATTTGTTATAAAAACCGTGTTCCAATCAGCGCAGAGTGGATGAATTCTAACAACACAATGCCGCACTCTACCAGACGTCGTGCAGGTGGCGGTAGGAATCCTCAACCCAACCGCAACCACATCAACATAAAGCCAGACCCCGACTCGAACCCTGACTCAACCACAAACGTTGCCCCTCCCCCAGACTCCAACGTTGATCCCGTGAGAGGCTCTTCGAGTGTGTCCAACTACGGTGGTAGTTCTTCCTACCTTCCCGTTGACCAATCGTTTTATCGCCAGGGACGCTCTGATGCCCGTAAGTATCATCTCACCAGGCATTCTCATGAAAACGACCACTTTACTGACTCGATCCCAGCGACCCCAAGCGAGCGTGTGACTGAGTCGGAGCCCTTGCTGCGTGAAATGAGGATGCGTCCTCCCACTACCACAAACACTGCAGCTGAGAGTCCATCAAGCGCCGAGCCAAATGAGAGCTTCTTCCATACCTCCTTTCAGGATATTGGCAAAAAGCTCAAGGCCTGCAATGACACCCTTGGTGAACTTCAGCAGCTCGGTGTGTCCCACGATGTTCAGCTCCCAGAGCTCGTCCTCGTGGGTGACCAATCTGCAGGCAAGTCCAGTCTAATGTCAGGTCTCGCCCACCTCGAGCTTCCTCGGAGTGAGGGTACATGCACGCGATGTCCCCTTCATATTCGAGTTTCTCGAAATCCTGAATGGTCCTGCCGTGTGTGGTTGCGGAAGGAGTATTCTTATCAGCCTCCTGCTGGCAGAGACATTACTGAGAACGATGTCACTGACCAAGATCCCTTCTTTCCTTGGCGAAAGCTTCCTGTCAGCAAGACTCATGAATTCAAGACTATGCATGAGACGAATGAGGTGGAGGAGGTCCTTCGCTGGGCCCAGATTGCCATTCTCAACGACTCCAACAGTCACAAGCTCTTCATCCCTGGTTCTGGCTCTATCGCTATGAACACCCCGATCGACAGAGCAGCCGACGAGGTAACGGCAAAGTTCTCTCCTAATATTGTCGCCCTCGAGATCAAGGGACCTGAGCTTCCAGACCTGTCTTTTTACGATATGCCTGGTATCTTCCAGAACCCAGCGGACGCTCGAGATGATTACCTGGTCAGTGTCGTTCGGAATCTATCAAAAGATTACATCAAACACCCATCCGCTATCATCCTCTGTTCTATGCCCATGAATAGCGACGCCGAGAATTCTTCAACCTTTGGACTTTGTCGAAAGCTCCTAGCTCTTAACCGCACCATCGGTGTTTTAACCAAGGCGGATCTCATCCCGGAGGGGGGTAATCATGAACAGTGGCTGTCCATCATGAAAGGGGAAGCTCATCAAACTGGCCTTGGTTATTTCATTACCTCGCGACCCCAGGGAAAAGACCTTGAGGAACTACGCGAGTGGGAAGAACATGTGTTTGAGGATCACTCCTTTGAAAGGTGGCCATCTGCTTTCCACTGCTTCACTGAACGGTGCGGGGTTGAGAAGCTAAAGGCATTCCTGTCGGAACGTCTTGGGGAGGAGTTCGCAAAGAGGTAAGTCACTCAAATCATTTCCAAGGAAGATAAGTTGACAGGTTGGTTTAGCCTACCCAACATCAAGCATACGCTGAAGCAGCATCTGGAGAGAATTGTGACACAGCTCAGCAAGCTCCCAGAGTTACCTCAGAATGTCGAACTCGAAGTCCAAACCAGTGTTATGGAGTTTGGTGAGCTTGCCCGATCCGAGCTAAGGCCCGCCCAGTTCTCGAAGCGTTTTGACTCACTACCCGACGACTTTCGTGAGACCCTTCTCGAGATGAAGCCCAAGTTTACTCTTAAGGATGCAAGCGACATTCCAGTCATGGAAATATCCGACGATGACTCTGACACTGGGTCTATCGTTACGACTAGCCATACGCCCACTTCCAAAAGACGCAGCATGGCGCCACCAGGCACCCCAGCTAAGCGACCAAGACCGGACCCAGCTGCCAGTGCAAGTCCCTTCAACAGGCAGCATAGGAATGGGCAAGTTAAGCCAGAGGAAGGAAGAGGTAGTCTTACTCCGCGGCCTTCGCCCGCCTCGCGCCGATTCCAGTTCCCTCGACCATTCAGTGAGTTCAGTGGGGTTGGACGAGGGTTCCGCACCTTGCGCCAGGTCCGAGAAGAAATCAGAGCGAAAAGTCGCGCCGGTATGCCTGATATTATCACTGAGGAGGTCTACAATGACCTTTGCAGCGAAGCGATGGCGCCCTGGGACGGCCCAATGAATGCTTTCTTGAATCGGATTATGGATCTGCTCCATGATTTGCTGGATGCAGCTCTAAAGAAATCCTTCGATCGCCTCAGCAAGCGCCTGATATACCAGGAGTCTCGGAAGCTTCTGAGGGAGTATCTGGACCACCGACGCAGTGAGACGAGGGATGCACTAGCTGTCGTGTATCGCTTAGAGACTTACGGGCTCTTCACCATCAACCGTGAGGCATTTGACCGATGTCGCAAAGATGAGGCAGTTGTCCTTACCCGTTTCAGACACCAGATGAGAATGCAAGCTGCAGGTTACTCTGACGGCCGAGCTCAGGTTCCCTGGGAAAGCCTGACAGAAGAGAAACGGAATCAAGATGACAAGAGGCGCGAGACAGAGCTTGTCAAGATTGGCCCTGATCCATTCGAACGCGAGCTTGAGGTTATAGCTTATGTTAGGGGCTACTACCGCCTCGCTGCACTGCGGTTCGCAGATTTGGTGGCCTTGCACATTACCAACGGCATGATTCCCGAAATCCAAAGGACTTTGCCCTATTATCTCGATGAGAAGCTCGGTCTTCGAGGATCCGACGCGGCAAGCGTCTATGAGAGGCTCATGGCGGAGGATCAAGCGACAGCGACCAAGCGCGAGACACTCAAGGGAGAGCGGGAGAAGTTTGTCAAAGCTTTGGCCAGCATTGAGGGGTTGGAGAGTGGCGAGGAGAACACCACTTCGCAAATGTCAATTGATGAGGAGCATGATGACACTGACGCCATGATGAGTGGTGCAATTCAGGATGAGGTGGCGGAGGCCTAAAATGGATATTCTCCGTGGCGATGCGGTTCTCTAACCGGTTGGTCGAATGATCGAATTTTTCAAGGAAAAGTTTGCAGAACAGTTTCGGCCTTGTATGGACGAGTGATTCAATTCTCTGGTCAGTGGCATTTTCTGTTGGACGTCCTAGACTGGAGACGAGCACCTCGAGTATTATGAAGTCTAGGCTCATTTGACTCTCGACTTGTTTTTTTTTGTTTTTTTTTGGTACAATGTATGATGGACACTTGGAAGATAGGTACGAACAAAAATATGGTATCTCGCCCCAGTCGAGTAGGGTTCAATAGTCAACCCCAATTTTACTCTTTGGGGGGTTGAAATAAGTAAATCCAATGGAATTTTGAAGATATATTGCGGTTCCAATTCCTGTCATTTACATGTCTAGTAATTGGGGCAAGTCTGCAATTGAAGCGTGAGTTATCGCGACTAATGCTAACATCGCAGCAAATCTACTCTGATCTGCGAAACCAAGCATCTATCTGTGTAAGAAGGGAAAGCTTTCTGGGTAATTCCCATGATGGAAGATTTCTGATAGTGTGGAATGCTAAGCGTATTTTTCCTTCTGATTGAAACCTACCTGACATCTCCAGGGGACATGCAGGAGCTTGTCTCAGCCATGCGAGAGATGGACAGTGTCAATTGTGTCACCAGCTCATTGATGGATATGATACATAACGTCCCTTGCGTGATGTCGCAGGGGCATGCGGTATATTTCAATAATACTGAGACGTGGGAGGTGAGGGAGTCTCGGGTGATTAGGGGCGATAACACCAGAGCCTTTCTTATGTTCACTGGCATACATGCCCAGTTTACCATATACAACAGCGCCAACATTCCAATATCTGAACTTCCAGTTGGGGGACGTCGTCTTCACAAGGGTTACCCCTTCTCGCGTCCGTCCCTGCTCCCTCTTGGTGAAAGATACTTCGCACATGAGTTTGAGCCACCCGGGCAGGGGAGCCACATCGCCGGCAATACTCCGAGCTGCCAATTGATCATCTTGTGAACTGGGTTCGCCCATCGATTCTCAGTAGCGTATATTCTGTGCTGGGAAAGGGATTCTCCAGAAGCTGACACGAACACGACGATTGATTTGAAGGCGTAGGTTTTCCCTGCGAAAGGGAATAAACTCTTGGGCGTGGCATGCTTGAGGCGTAGCAGTATAGCCATCCTTATTGACTACAATGCTCTGAATAATCTGAAGTGTCTTGGCTGGAATTGATTCTGGAAGGGATCGTGTCAACTTGGTCGACAAGCCCTTCACCATGGCGATCTGCGAGAAGTCGTGGAATACACGCCATGCGGTGGCGATGCTCAAACAATGTATAGTCCCGATCGAAACAACAATTTCGTTTTCAGAGTCGCAGGCGCTGTAAGGAAGATCATGTCGAAGTCTATGCAGGGCAGGCTTGGAGGGCGGGGACTTGCTAATAGGTTTTTCAGTGTATATGCATGCATCAATAAAGCACCGCGAACGCCTTCTTCCTGTCTTTTACCCTATCTCCATAACCGCCTCTTCGACATCGGCTGGCTGCCAAAGGGAAAAAATACGTAGGAAGAGGGCAGGCTCAAGAAAAATCAAGTGATGGAGGAAAGGAAGGCCGGCATGAGTTGGGCAAGACAATATGTACGGCTGAGAGCTGAAGATCGCGCCTCTTCCATGCCGCCGCGAGCAGTACGGGATGCGTTCCCTTCCGCCGTGGTCAAGGTATAGCCTGATGATGAAAAATCATGATCATAAAGTTACTCGATGAGTGATTCATCGAGTCCATAGTTGACTTCGCCAGAGAAAGGCCCGTGATTGCATCGCATCTCGTTTGTAATGGATCAAGGTTATTTTAGGCTAAATACGGATCTACCGGTTTATTGTTCAAGGGGCTGCATTAAGTTATTGAGGTGCCATCAGCTGGTCTCTTGTGGCCGGCTGATCTATCCTCCCGGCCTTGATCAGCTCGTCACTTTAGCCAATTAGAGGTCCAATTGCCTCCTTTCTGCCGCGAGGGAGGCTTTCTTTCTACAAGAGTGTAAGCGAACTCTCAGCCATTTACGAAGGACGGACGGGTTAAGCGTATTGGGACATGACCGATAATTAACACGGAAAGGAGGTACGTCTACTCCGTAGTGCTGAAGAATTAAATGAGGAGTGAGTGAGGGATGAGAGGTGAAAAAGGCGGCATGCCATAAAGAAGTGAATAATTGAGACTGATATGCTTCTCGTGATACACACAGTAACTAATAAATGCACACTTTGGCCCTCACTTTTTTTCCATTCTAGATTTTTTGCCTTGATCACTCCGTATCCGTCTTTTGCTCGTATTAGGTAAATGCATTAAGTTAAGCAACTCCATCATGCTTGCATGAACTCCCTGTTCCTGGTCACGCCGGCTCAGTCAGCTCGTTTGTCGGCTTGGATCCCGCATATCCGCCCCAGCTCCTTGCTGCGCGAATACCGGTACTGACCATCTTGCACGCCCCCCTGTCGTAGCATACACCCTACACATTCCCTTTGAGATTCTACCCGCCCAACTTTACCCGAACCTTCTTTCAGATAAGAATAGAAATTAAGAAGGGGGAAAGAAAATAAAAAAAAATTTAAGGTGGTGTACCATCTCAGCGGGTCAAGTTGCAGCTTGTACCGAAAGAAAAAAAGGCACCCAACCCAACGGTAAGGACGGCATCGGCGAATTCTTTTTTGCGGTTCGCCTTACCCAAAAACCGCTTCGGGCCTGCCATCCGAAAAGGCTCAACGCCAAGGCTGAGCCTGGACGTGACCCTTTTGTCCTGGTCGATGGGTAGATGATTTGCTTCTAAAGGGTCTGTGACAAGTGCCGAGGGAAGAAATAGCCGGGATCCGAGAGTGCGGCGTCCTCGTTGTTTACATAACAGCACTGCAGCTTAACTCTTTGCAACGCGAAGACAGAAAATGAGAGGGAGGGAGAGAAAGAAAGTGAGAGAGGGCTTGAGCGTGGTGGTTGGTCATCTAGCATCGGCCTTATTCCTGTAAGAGTATCGCCGCCCGGCCCGCCTACCAGTCTGGGAGATGCAGCAACCAAAACTAAACGTTCACACAAGTTTGGGGTTGTTTACTCCGCATGGCGTGGTCAGTTGTTCAGCAAATACTGTTGACTCTGCAAACTGATAGGAACAGAAGAGACCAGACGACAAAAGACGTTGTAGAGTCAGGGTCGAATGAAGCTGTGAATACCCTCTCTCATCAATTTACCCACTTAATTGGCACTCCTTCAGCCAGATTCCGGTTGCAATGAGAGAGATCATGCCATCTCCAAAAAGTCGGGTATTATCATTGTCCTCAAATGAACACCCTCCCTTCCCCCCCCTTACTCTAAAATTTATCCCCGCTTCTTCCCCCAGCTCATTCCCCAGAAACCTTGCAATGTCCTCCACGTTTTAGACCGATCCAGCTGTCTCTTTTCGGAATCGAGGGAGGGGAAGCCGTCAACGTATTGGGTGGATGAATTGCGAGCCGCCTATTTTGCCGGCTTGTCCCAGTGGTATACACTCTCGCCTACGATGTAGTAACAAAAATACCAGTGAGGCAAAGTCGCCTGGCCAAGCACCATCTCTGTGCCGCACCCGTGAGACCATGTCCCGGCTCACTCTGGCAAAGATCTAACTATCCCCCCGGTCGAGACTGACACGTTAATATTCACTTCTAACAATGGCCTGCACGTGAGAGAGAGGGAGAGAAATGAACCCTTTCTCCTTTACGGAACACTCTCTTCCCTACCCGCCTTTCCGCCCCGATTGATCCTACGCCCTGTCTACCACCCACCCCGGTTCGGAATCCCCCCCCGCCATTCCCGATGCTATCCTCCACACCCAACTCACTCTTTACCTTTATTTTCGTAGCGTTTTTGTGTAAACTACTAGGGGGGGTGGCCAGACCAGGCGCAAGTGCAGCTACACCAAAGTCTTGAAGACGATATAAGTGGAACGAGATCCCCTTGACTCTTGGTTTCTTCCTCTCACCAGGCAACCCCTCAACAGCAAATCTCATCTTTATCTTCATCTTCATCTTCCCTTTTCCAAGAAGCCTTCCTCTTGTTTTGCATCTTCAACCAACCGCAAGTCACCTTGAACAATGGGTCTCCCCAAATTCCTGAAGCCCATCGGCGACAGGCGTAACCACGACGCCTCGGGCTCCAGCCAAAACAGCTTGCATGCCGCCCAATCTGAAGCCCCGAGATTCGAAAAGGTAACCTGGTACAAGGAGCCTCATCTGCGCAAGCTGTACATCCTGAGTATCTTCTTGCTCATTGCCTCTGCGACGACGGGTTACGATGGTATGATGGTAAACACTTCGCAGCAGATGGACAATTGGAAGAAGTATTTCCCCGAAGTGAACAATGACAACAAATTGGGCATCTTGATCAACATGTACAACATCGGTTCGATTGTGTCCTTCTTCATCGTGCCCTACATGGCCGATAATCTGGGCAGGAAGCCGACTATCATCTGTGGCTGTGCCATTATGATTTTGGGTGCTTTTATATCCGCCTTTTGCAAAAACTACGGAAGTATGCCTACCTTATATATATATCTTTACCATTTTCTATTCCGAATAAATGCTAACAATCGGTGGCCAGTGTACATTGCTGGTCGATTTGTCCTCGGTTTTGGCAACTCTCTCGCTCAAATGTCATCGCCCATGCTTTTGACTGAGATCTGCCATCCCCAACACCGTGGTCCTCTGACTGCCGTCTACAACTGTCTCTGGAACTTGGGATCTCTCAGTACGTTTCTCCTCCGGCCCGAGCCTCTTCTGTCCTCCGTGCTAATTACTTCCAGTCGTCTCCGTGGTCGGTTGGGGAACCGCCTCCATCAACAACAATTGGTCTTGGCGCTCCATCACCCTCATCCAGGCTGTCCCCTCCATCATCCAGATCTGTGGCATCTGGTGGGTTCCCGAATCACCTCGTTTCCTCATCAACAAGGACAAGCCCGAGGAGGCCCTGCGAGTGCTTGCCAAGCACCACGCTGGCGGCGACGAGCACAACGCCACCGTGCAATTCCAGTACCGTGAGATCAGGCAGACCATCGAGGCCGACAAGTCCGCCAAGCGGGCCACGAGCTACCTCGATTTTTTCAGGACCAAGGGCAACCGCTGGAGATTGGCGATTATTATTTCTCTCGGTATTATTTCTCAGTACTCCGGAAATGCGCTGTTTTCCAACTACATTGACATCATCTACACCGGTGCCGGTATCACGGATCAGAACCAGAAGCTTGCTGTATGCTCCCTATTATTTCATTTTCGATTGATTCCTATACTGACAATTCCAGCTTTCCGCCGGGAAAACTATCATGGATCTCTCCATCGCCATTGGTGCTGCTTTCACGGTCGACAAAATCGGTCGTCGTCCCCTCTTTCTCTTCGCCATCACCGGCATGGTCTTCTCTTTCATTCTCTGGACTATCGTTGGTGCCGTTTACGAGAACTCTGCCGTCACTGTTCCCAAGACCGACGACAACGCCGATGGTATCAAGTACACAAACAAGGGCTCCGGCTATGCCCAAATTGCCTTTGTATGGCTGTTCGGCATTTTCTACGATATTGGCTTCTCTGGTCTTCTTGTCGCGTACGCCCTTGAGGTCCTGCCTTTCCATCTTCGTGCCAAGGGAATGACAATCATGAACATTGCCGTACAGGCTATTTTGGCCATTGGCAAGTAAGTTGCTCTGACATACACCCATTCTACGGAGAAATCTCTCGCTAACATGAAGCAGCCAAACTAACAAGATTGCGTGGTCCAAACTCCCCAACCACTGGAACTTTATGCTCTTCTACACCCTCTGGGACTTTGTCGAGCTCATCTTCGTGTGGTACTTCTACGTTGAGACCAAGGGCCCCACGCTCGAGGAGATTGCCTTCATCTTCGATGGCAAGGACGCCGTTGTCGAGCACATCGACCTGGCTCAGGTCGAGAAGGAGACACACCTTGTCCGAACCGAGGAGGACGTCAATCTTTCCCACATGCAGACGGAGAAGTCCGCGGCTTAACTGCTGTGGCTTACGTGACCACTCTGTGATGAGGAGATATGTCGTCTGCAAGTACTATGCAACGCATTGTTGTTGGGTTTCCGAAGCGTGGTGTTAATGATGAAGAAGATACCAGAGTGTTGGAGGAAAACAGAACAGAAAGCAGATATTTTGTGTACAATCGTTTAGTCCCCTGCTGGGTATCAATATTACTACTTTTCTTCTTATACGTGTTGTCAGGTTTCCCTAAAACAAAGTCTGATACGCCGTGAAACACTTCATTAGTCAAATGGGTATATCACACTTACTAATGAGATATTATCAGAACTCCAGTTGAGCAGGTAATCGCACAAATACATCATCATGCGCGCAATGTATTGCTAGGCCTTGGGTCGCCATGAGTTGGTTGTTTGAGCTATAGGGTAGCTATTCACCATATACACATGCATCAATTCCAAGATTTTGCGTGCGCAACCTGCTGAGTTAATAAAGAGAAGCATCTACAAACAATAGATAAAGCACCATATAGAGGGTAACGGGATTTGTGGTTGATTTATGAATAGATGCTGACTTGAGTTACTGGACTAGAGCTTTCTTGGATGAAGCCTTCTGGACTTGTTCGTGTTTCAAACGCTCGGCTACGAACTACCAATAACTGGAAGTTTGTCAAGGAAACTAAGACATGTCGTTTTTTTACCAAGCTAGATAGTCATTTGGGTCTCAACCGATGGACCAAGCATGGTTACGAAGAACAACTTGTACTGTGTGACCTAGTTTGCGACAGTACCATGGTGACCCTTAATGCTGACACGATTTTTCTGTAAAGGCGGGACAATTTGTAAGTAAAATACCTTGACCTAGAATAAAATAATAACGAATAGACGCTGGGAACGGGAGAATGTTGTGTGCAGGTCAGAGCCGTGTATACTTTGTCAGGTCGAGGACGCGGCGAGACTCGATACAGATTCGACTGTTTCCAGACCAAGCCGTGTGAGAGCTTGGTGGATGCATTATATTACATGACCATGCAGCAGCTCAACGCGACGCCTTGGACATCCTGTAAGACACTCCTTGACCGAAGATGCACCATAGGTTGTCGGTTGTTGTCTAAGAGCGAGGGCCAGACCTTACCTAGAACTCGATGTCTCACGCTGTCTAACAAGACTGGAAGTTAGATGGTCGTGAGAGTTTGTCGGCCCATCGCGAGAAGGAAGTATAAAGAGATGCATCCCCTCCTTCAGACACACATGATGAAGGCAATCTAGCGAGATAAATTTCACCGCACCCAACCAGTTTATTTAACGTTAGGTCCTTGAAAATATGAAGTTCGCCATCCCCTCCGCCATTTTCGCTAGTCTGCTGACTACTATGGCCTCCCACGCCCCAAATCTTACCTCCGTGCTGGGTTCAACTCTCGTCATCACCTCAGCGGCTCCGGCGTCGTCGACCTCTGGGTGCGGAGCTTCAGGGTCATGCCATGGAATTGGAGGTGGAGAACTTTGCAATGACCGCGTGAGTTCTTTGTAGAGTTTTAGACGAATGCCGACTAGTCAAGGAGCTGACTTGGACCAGTGCAAGCATTGTCAAGGCCCATCGGGGTACTATAGCCGGGGTGCTTGCTGTGGGCTTTTGGGGCAGTAAGTTTCATCCTGTAGTACCTAATACATTTGAACACGGGACGAAGGAAATACTAATGCGGCTTGCGCAGGGTTTGTTGCTGTTACTATTCGTAGACTGTCGTAGCACGAATGTTGGGCTCTTCACGAGCGGAAGTGGGTTCAGAGGAATAGTCTACGTAGCAGGGAAATGGGGTTAAACTCGACGCGCAAGGAATATTCATGGAGGATCTCGGGCACGCCCAATCAATAGCTATTATAGAGTCCATTCCTTTGATTGTCGACGTATTAAAGCCAGTACGTGTTTCGGTGAGCGTATAGCTTTGGAGAGAAGCGGTTTCGATTGGACTTGTTCAAAGCGAATTCAAATTAGATGGACTACCCCATAATCGCTAAGCCCATAGCTCACGGCTGCTGAGATCTCGGAAGGCCAGATTAGCTAGTAGTGGGCCAACGATGTTATCGACGCCAAATCCTCCGCCCGAGGACCCGACCCGACCGCGTGAAGGCTATACCTATTTGAGACATGGAAAGAACTTCAAGGCGATGACCCAAACCATCCTGTCAAGTGATTTTTCTTGTTTAAGATGGTTCCTAGTGATCCACAGCGTTGATCTAAGTGTTTAAAGGGCTTGTTGATGTGCAGGCTAGCCGGTTAGTCTCGGGGGAGACCCAGGCGACTTCAATCTCGCTTTTGCCCTTGGTGAATATTCTTTTAAGATGCCTTGGGGAGTATAAAATCACTACGTAGTAAATACTATCATATGATCTATTTGGTAAAAGGAAACCTAAAAGAAACGGTCTTCGACCTTAACATAAGAGCGCGAGCGTGCGATTTGCGGCGGGGTAGATAACTGAACGGGTCGCAGGTTATTCCAGTTACAGCTTGCAAGTCTTCAAAATAGAAAGAGCACCAGCTTGAGTGGCCGTTATTAGTGAATTTAAGTGTAAATTATTGTAGCCTTTTTGGAACATAAAGACCTTGTGTGGGATGATGCGGGTGATCTGGAATTGGGGCGAGCTACACTGCAATTTTAGCCGCACCAGAGGAGATCCTGTACGCAGGAGGTCCAATGGGCATCTGCCTGCAATATTAGCCACAATAGAGGAGATCTTGTACATGAGAGGCCCAAGGGTCATGTTACATTTGAAATCCTTGTGGATATACTAAAAAGTCGGGCCTTAATGGCCGCTACACTGCAATTTTAGCCGCAACGGAGGATGTTGTACACGCGAGCTCATCACTAGCTATCACCAATCACTGCAATTTTAGCCGCAACAGAGAAGATCTTGTACTTCGTACGTTTGAACCGGCCATGTTTAGGCCTCCCACGTACAGGGTTAAAAAAAAATAAAATAAAAAACCCTTGATAAGCCCTGAGAAAGAAGCACTGTAATTATATCATCAGTTTGAAAACGTCACCTAACCAATCACAAAGCCGGGTGCTCCTTAGGCCAAAGTGTTATTGTAGACTGGGCCATGCTTGAACTAGACCATGCACTCCCTCATCTGCCTTCAAGCCTGGGTGAGGCTGTTCCCCGATAGTCAGTACTGACATGTGTTTGAGGTGATTGCAGCCAAGATCAGGCCTAAGGTCATCAAATTCCACCCACCCTGCTGCCGCCACCCGGGCTATTTATCCTGTGACTTCCTTCTCCAACTTTCTCAAACGTCTCCGTCTCTCCTCTTAACCTCTCAGAACTCTTCGCAATGCCGTCGGATTTTGCATCCACCCGAACGCATCCAGCCAATGATCATGTACTGTAGCAGTAGCAAATGGTAGTCTGTCAGATCCCTGTCTGGTCTAAAATCTTTCCGTGTGACCTGACTTTGTGCCCAGTGAGGGGACACTGATTTAAATATTTCTGGTTTATTTAAAGATGGACGGTAAAAATTGAACAAATCCAACTGAAAATTAGCGCCTCTGCGGGCGGGGAACACCAGGATCTTCAGTACATTATACCATATATAGTAAATTTAAAGGTGATCCTGCGACTTCGAATAGGGGTCCCGATATGTGTGTGATGTGAAGGAAAGAGTTGCAACAGCGCAGACTTGTCGCTATTTTCAACACAACAACTACAACATCACACCACACTACCCGCAATGCTACCTCAAAATCGCGATCGGAACGTACGAAAAACACCCGTCAGACCCAGTCCGAAAAGAAAAGGTTGGTCGGAACGCACCCGTACGCCTCCAAAGCCCGTACGCCGCATCGAGAGAGGCTATTCACAACGGAAGAAGGAAGGTGTTGTAATGTGGATGCTTCACCATCGGGTTTGGGCTCTATATAGGGCATCTATATACTTCAACATCCCCAAAGACACACACAATAGGTGGATGGTATCGATCTAGAAGTCAGCTTCTC
Organism: Mariannaea elegans; assembly: GCA_930272665.1. Taxonomy (NCBI): domain Eukaryota; kingdom Fungi; phylum Ascomycota; class Sordariomycetes; order Hypocreales; family Nectriaceae; genus Mariannaea; species Mariannaea elegans. The sequence goes on from CAKNEU010000080.1 coordinate 86,476, forward strand.
AATACACTAACTCGCAAAATATCTCCCTAGATAGCCTTAACTTGAAGATGAAGTTGATCATCGTTTTCTTCAACGCCGTTAACCTCTGCAATAATGGAAGACATGACGAGAAGAATGAGGGGCTTGGAAGGGAAGGGGGTCAGAAGATGTAAGTTACTCGTTGGTTTGGCGTGGTGGGGGGCTTCGGGTTCCCCATCCGCGGAATCCACAATTTCCGTCTGAATCTGCTGAGCTTTTACGGCAAAGCCCAAGTTTCGATTAAAAACGGCGGAAATGTCCTGTGGTGCGCTTATATACCATTCGGCTGCTTATCTACAATTGTATGCCTGCTATACACTTATCATCTCTTGCTGTTTTATCTCTTTAAAACGTAATAATGCCACCTTGTCGACGGTTAAATTGCAGTGCAGCCCATCAGTTCCTCCTGTCATCGTCCCGAATTCCTTGGACGGAAACAAGTCTACCATCCGAAAATATCCCATGTCGCCTCTGAACGCCTTGTCTAGATGTTCCGTGCAAGATTAAATATGTGGTGTCTTGCGGACACTTGTCGTAATTGCCCTTCATCGTGTCGTTTCGCACCTTTTATGCCAAGCTCCCTTCCTCTTCTAATTGGCTTCCTTTTGCTTCTTCGCCGCTTCTTCCTTCTTCTTTCGTTCTCTGTCTTTCTTTTTCCTTTCCTCCTCCTTTTTCCGCTCTTCTTCTTTCTTCTTTTCGTCTTCCTCCTGTTCGTGGCTCCACAGCATAGCGTCTTCGCAAATGTTTTCGCGGGCGAATGCGCGGTATCGCTCAAGAATATCCGTCTTGTCCATGCCTCCGCGTTGGCTACCGAAGCTGTAGTGAGCTGCCATTCCTCGACCATCGGCAACGCCATCTGTCGGTAACATTAGTAAGAAGTGCATAGTTGATTAGTTGGGTTCCACTCACGTCGCCCAAGCTTGCGAGCCATAGTGCAAGAAAAGTGATTCTCGTCGTCAGCTTCAATGGGCTTGGCAATGTTGATGTCGCGTCCCATCATGGCCATGAATTGAATGCCCATGCGATCGTACTGAAAATCCCAAGTGCCAAATTTGTAGTGAAAGAGCTCATCCTTCTCGAGGTTTTCTAGGAAACTGTAGTGCTCCTGCGCACCAATTTTCCACTGGGTCCAACCATGGCCGTACGGATGGTACTCGGTATTCTCAATGGGAGTGCGATCAAGAATGTGGTCGCGACGAGTGTGGTTGACAGGCAACCAACGGTGGACGCCCTCGTTCCCTTCTGGTTCCCAGTCGTCCAGGCTGAACTCGTCCCAATCAGGACCCTCCCAATCAGGCATTTCAGAGGGTCGCCAACCGATTTCGGTGCCGGGAATTGGATACGTCTTGTTAAGCTCCGGGAGATAGGGATGGATTGCATTCAGGTTCCAGTGGACCCAAGAGAGCAGGGGTTGATTTACAATGTTGGCCGAGACGAGGTAGTATTCCGGATGCTCCACCTTTTTTTGCACGATGGAAGGGATGACGCTGTCTTCCATGAAGACCTGTATTAATGAACAGATTAGCATAAGCTACACACAAATCACAAAGCGCGTGTGTATGTGTGGCAAAGGAGAGCGATTTTACTTACGATATCATCATCGATTTTAATGTACAACACATCATCCTCGATGTCATCGTACGAATTTCCAAAGCCCGAGGAAAACTGGTTCCGAAGACCCATGTCAATGTGCCTTTTCTCATAGTCGGACTCGCTCTTCAGCATGCGGTCAAGAAGAGCCAGATCTCTGGGCTCACTGGTGCGTTCAACAAAGATGACGCCATCGAGCATGCCGCCATTTTTTTTGAGGTTTCGCTGCAGATGAGGCGGGTTAGCTGTTGTTTCGGATTAAAAAATGGAACAAGGTTGTGATCGACAGGAGAACAGTGCAAGTAACTTACCTTCAGGTAGCAATCCAGAATGGAGACGGCCTGACGACGACCATAAAAAACAAGGGCCATAATCTTCTTGATGTTTTCAGGACGCTTGTAGTCCCACACGCTGGGCAATAAGTGGCCTTTGGAGCTCCAGAAGCGCGCCTTCGTCTTGCCGCTGCCCTCAGAGCCGAGCTGGGACGGTGTCACTGAGGGGCTTGACGCCTGGGACATGGTTTCGCCATTCTCATGGGTCGTCGCCTTGGTCGGAGCGGGTTTCTTAGCTTGAGAAGCCATCGAGCTTGAGCTGTGGTGGTCGGTGTCCTTGTGTGATGATGGCGGTAGTGATGAGGAGAATTGGCGAGTGATTGAATCTTGCTGATTCCATCCTAAGAGACCGAAGAGCATGACGAAAATGACGGCAGCAACGACAATGTGCCGCCGTGTATATGACCTGATGACGGAGGCCATGATGAGTAAATGAATGAGCGACTTGAGTTGAGTTGAGTTGGGTTGAGTTGGCGTGGTTAAAGGGGAATTAAACGGATTCCTCTCAATTGATCGGCGTGTTTTTAGGTGGAGGAGTAAAAACGTGACGTGACTGCCTCACTGACTTGGGGGATACGTACGTCGGTAGGCGCAGCAGAGTAGAAGACTAAAATCGACCAAAACCTCGAAAAGAAAGCAGTGGATATTTTGGGTATTCAATGAAAGCAAACGAAGGGGATAATGCCACAAAAAAACCCCCCCTAAGGACACGGGGAATTGCTTGGTACTTGTTTGTTACCGTTACTCAGTCGGTCCAAGTCCGAGATGGTGATGAAGGGGGTCCGCCTTTTTCGTAAATCGGAGCTTTTGCAATCAACCCTTAGACCGAACCGGATGACTGACGGATGAACATTTCAGGGAACAAGAAAGAGAAAACGGGAGTGCAACGGCCACGGAATTACTGGATCAAGACGTCTAGAGGCCCATTCCAGCTGGCCAAGAAAGCCAAGACTGCGGGCCTGACGTTAAGTCAAGCAAAATCATATGATGAACCTTGACAAACCACGAAAGGGGAAAAAAGAGCCTTCACTAGTCTGGGCCAAATCGGGTCATCCGCGCAAGGTCAGTTTGTATCCCAATGTCGTGTCACAAGTTGTCCATGGTAAATGTGATCGGATCTGGCACGGCACGCAAAAAAAGCTTGAAATTCAGCCCTGGGCCGGGGAAAGAGACTAGTAGGGGCCTAAAAAACGATAAAGCATTGGCTGCATCGTAATTACTCCGTAGTTTGGCTCAGACCAGGGGAGAGGGGGCGAGGGGGTGTCAGTCGTTATCACCGGGATGTAACCATGCTGGAGGTGCAGCAACTTACTGTGCAACTCTAGACATCATACGGAGCTGTACTTCCCGTACCAGGTAAGTTACGGATTAGACCACTCCATAAAGCACAACGGAACGAATAGAAGGATGTGCTCCGTACTCCAGACGCCGAATATGCCCGTGGTCCGCAATTAATTTGTTAGCTATCACTAACTTATACCACTAGTTAACCCACCCACGTGGCGTCAAAGGCGCGGTTACGAGCAAATGGCCTGGGAATCGTAATTATGTAAATACTGCCACCCACTAACCAAATACACCGCAAAAGATTGATCAATTAATCTCCCCAACTTGGAAATACGAACAATCGTCATAACCGATGAAGCTAAATACAAAGCCTGCTCACCAATAGGAGAAATTCTCCCTCCCCGTCATTCCCTTCTTCAACACGAAGCAACATGGGATAGTCTAGCGCAATAGCGAGGGGGAGGGCAGTCAAATATTAACTGTGCCACAAATAACCAAAGCCATGAAGATCCACCATCTACAGGCCAGAGCTTCTTCATCTGCCCGGGTTTGATCTTTACCGAGCAGTTAATATATTATCCCTTTGGTATCTCTGAGGTAAGGTTCTTTGCGACAGGAAATATTGAAAACAGGTCATGCATATACTGTGCGAAGTGGACTGAGGCTGGCATAAATCTGAAATGTGAGATATATGAGACAAAGCATGTTGAAACACACCCGGCATTCTGGGCCACGTTCCATTCAGATCACATCCGAAACCCTCTGGCCAACCGCACAGACTCCAACCGAAACCCTTGTCACAAGCTCTGCGCCCCCTTGCCGGACGAACCTTCTCTTCCTACGGATGTCAAGATGACATCCGTACCATTTACGAAGCCACCAGTCCGCTTCAGTCCAGCCCTCCACTGAGGGCTCCGTCAATTAGTTTGAGCCTAACTTGCGGAGTGTAATCTGTATATGCACTAATCCGAGGCACTCGCTGTTTTCTTGATCGCGGAATCGTGGACGGTGCTTCTAGATTTGGTGGACATTTTATGCAAGGGAAAGGAATCTGAGGGGTTTGGTGGTTGTGAGACGCAATGGTTGGCGACGGTATCTTGGATTATCTTGCTAACTAAGTGCTTAATTGTTGTATGTTAGCCCCTTTAACCGTCGACTTATTTACGTAAAGTGTTCCAGTTAGATGCACTGCATTTGTAAATCCATCACTTAAATCGATCCACATATCATTAAACAACTAAAGAAATTCTTATGCAATCAATACTGTCCATCCTATATCGAGCGTACGTCTATCTTGCCAATTATTAACCCTTCCGCCTTTCAATCAATTATGTCTTCCACGCCCTTATACATGTGGCTCTTCCCAGGGCGCCCCCTCTCATATTAAGTTCCTATTCAGTGCTCAATGGATAAAACGATCCTATACAGTAATTACCTCCCTCCATTTTTCATAGTACAGTACAGTATGTACCTGTTCCTTTCATCCTAGAATACAGCCACATTAGCACACCTCTCCTTTCAACTGCCCCGCCGTTCACCACCTCCGCACCGACAGCGGCGCGCGGGGCCGCCGAGTGCGGATGTTACGGCTGCTCGTCTCCACCTCCTGGCCCGTCATCATCGAGCCCGTAGCTTTGGGGCCCACAGTCACGACTACCGTGTTGTACACAGTCGATGTGCTGGTGGAGACCACTACGGGAGGACAGTCGGTCTGCGTGGGGCCCTCAGAGACGGTCACGACATCCTCGCCGGCATCATGGCAAGGGAAATCGCTGTCTTGCTTCTTGCAAGTCGACTCGCCGGTGTTGATATTGATGATAATGATTTCCACGTCAGTGTTGCCGTTGTGGTCGGTCACGGTGGAGGTGATTGTTTCGTACTCCCCGATGCTCTGTGTTACCATCTGCGGAGGCGATGTTACGGTGACGGTGTGAGGCTGGTCGTAAACGACAGTTGTCTCATCGCCGTTGTCAAGACTGACGGTCGTCGTGCAGGGCGTGGGAGTGACGATAACGGTATAGCAGTCATCGCCCTCCTGGATGGTCTTGGTCTCAGTGCGATCGTTAGAGTTGCCGATCGTGACCGTCTTGACTTGATCGTTGTTGTTACCGACAGTGACCGTTTTGATGGTGTTGGAATCCTGGGGTTTACCAATCGTCACCGTCTGAATGGCGTTGGACTCCTCTGGTTTGTGGATAGTCACCGTCTTGACTTGATCATTGATGTTATTGTCGCCCATTGTCACAGTGACAATGTTTTTATGCGACTCGTTGTCCCCAACCACGACTGTCTTGGTATACACATCATTGGCATTGTCCTCAGGAACGCCCTCGCTGGGAGCAGGCTCCCCAGCTGTAACGGTCACGGTCTTGCCACCCTCGTTGCTAGGCGGTGGGTAAGATGGGACGGGAACCACAGTAACCTCATGAATGATGGTCTGCTGTTCAGTGCGAGTGATGTAGACAGTTTGTAGAGAAGGTGTCCCTGCAGGCAGAGTGACCGTGACGGTTGGACCCTTTCTAGCAGGTTCAGTGACCGTCACGGTCTTGACATTGTTTTGCGGCGCACCGGGCGCAGGGCATGGGCAACATTCTTGGGCATAGCCACGAGCGTGAAGCCGTTCAAAATGGGCCTGGGCCAGTGGTGAAAAGGCCAACACGGCCCAGGGAGTGAATCGAAGCATGTTGGGTTTCAAAGAGGTCGATTAAACCGAACAAAGGTGAAAAAGGTAAAAACGTGGGGGAGGCTACAAAAGGATGTGTTCTGGCCCGCGGAATAGTGGTGATACTGAGTAAGAGGGGGAAATGAATAGAAAAAGAGGTTGAAGAAGGGTAGAATGGGTTGATTGAGAATGGAAGTTGAGGATGAGAATGGTGAACGGAAGGATGGGATGGGAAGATGGCATCCTTATAGTTGGGTTTTTTATTAGTTTCCATGACTGAGTTCAAGTCACAAGGAGCGAGGAAAGGGACATTTCCACCAAGGATGAAGCTATCGAGACGGGGATATTGCGCATTGTGGAGGCAATGGAGACGATAGAGCACATATTCAGGGATGCATCGACCCTCTAAAGAGATAATAGTCAATATGAAGGAGGCTGAAATAGGTTCCCTTAGCATATGTGGGCCTGGGTTGGATAGATAATTAGTTTTCAGGTTGAAGGGGTGGTTGATTGATGGATCAAGAGTCTGGACCAAGTGGGAGGAGACTTAGAGAGAAGAAGGGCAAAAATACAGGTAACAATGCCGCAAAATACTGGATTCTCTCTCCTATAAAGGAAGGGCATAGCAGTGGGTACATTTCCAGGGACACGAGCTTTTAAAGGGTTGATCAAACGAATAGTTTACTCCCTTCATAAGGGCGACATGGCTAAACCAAATAAGGGGGGGTTTCGATCCGCACAACCACAAATCCAATGGAATATTTGTGCATCTACGCCCACAAGTCTCTCTCGCCGTTCATCGTATTTATTTAGACGCTGAATCTTGGATCTCATGATGAATACATGTGGTGTTGTCTCCCTGGTCCTGCGTGTCCCAGCAACATGGGACGGGAATTGCGGCCCGGTGTTTTCCCGATGCACCTCGAGCGGCCGCTTCTGGGAGGAGACCCACTTGGAGTAATCATATCGAAGCTTCACGACATGCAACGATCGTGAGACGGGGCCTTCAGCATCAAACAGGACGATAACCGAGCCGTCTTTGGGCATGAAACCGGGCGATAAGTTATCCTTTGTAACGAACACACCCTCATAGACCTTCATCCGAGTGCTATGCACCACCAGGCAGCGTCGCCAGCCTAATCATGGGAGCCTGCGCATCATGCTTAGGTCGGCGCGACAGCGACGCCTACGACGAAGTACGCAACGACACGCGTGCGAAAGCAGACCTTCAGCTGACGAACAACACTCTCTAGGATGAGGAGAACCGACTCCTGTACGACGATGCAAACGGCATGCAATACGGCAGCTTCGGCGACCAAGCTTTGGCCGGCGAAAACGACACCCTAGAAACCCAGCGCGAGAACGAGGCCCTCCAACGAGTCGTGGCCAAGACATCAAAGTATGTGGAATGAATGGAGGCGTTTTGTGATACGGGCTGACTCGTCTGCAGCAACATGGTGGACATCTTCGAAATAGCGCCGCAAGAGAACGCAACCCGCGGTGCCACGACACCTTTTGCATACTCCGGCCAGGGCGCGCGTCTAGCCCGATACCAGCATCTCGTCTCGAAACTCAACACACAAGGCGATGGCAACAGTCCAGCTGCCACGGGCCCGGGAGGCGTCAAGGTCGACTGGATTCCTGAGGAGGAGACGATTGAGATGCAACGGAACGGCAGCAACGGACCAGCAAGTATCAAGACCATTGACACAGATGACGGACCCCTCGTGGGGACTTTTGCGGATGCCGCGGCAGCCATGCGGTGAGGAAATGATGACAACGATGCTTCTCCATACAGGTACAGGCTTGTTGGCTTAGACTACAGAACGATCCCTTCCCAAGATGCGCAAGGGTGGAGAATAGAGGAATAGGATGGAAGATAAGGAGGAGAAGAAAGAGAAAGTGTACGACCGGTCATTGACGGGCATTGCCAACAGGCGTGGCGGAGGGACGGAGTCTACGGTGGACTCTTAGCATTTTGATATTTGGCCTCTTTTCCCTTTCATGTTCATGTTTTCCCTTCTCAGTATCCTGCACCGATATGGCGGGTATATTCACTTTGACCGAGATTGAGGATGGCTGGATGGATCACGTCGACGAGCTCACGCATCTCTCATGAAGAAACACCGAAACAGAAACACCATCAACACATAAGACGGAAAAAAACAAAAAAAACAACGAAAAACCAACCATCACCTCACAAGTCACAGCTACACTAGTTCATCGACGACTTTCTCCACTAACGAATGGAAAAATGGTCTGACAAGTGGGCGGTGCATCTTGTCTATCCCAGAGCGGGTTTCATTTCATTATCTTGGGAATTTTCTTTTCTCCTTCTTCCAAATCATAATATTTTTCCTTTTCGCGTTTGACCAAAATCCCTTGTTTGATTGTTTCATGGGCAGGGGAATGACGGAAATGGACTTGTACAAAAAAGAGCAGTTTCACACACCCAATCGAAATTCACAGAATTTTTTTCTTCATTAAGTTCGGATGGGCCATCAGACGCAACGCAACGTCACGCAACGCAACGCAACCCTACATTCAAAGTGCGCTACGGCACAAGGGGCCATTATTCCAGTACATGGTGCTATACCGAAAGAAGAAGACGAGCAGGAACCCACCTCAGATGAATTTGATCCAAAGCTTGTTTGTTGCGTTTCTGCTAGTTAACCATGATGTTCGTTCCCTGTCATCTGCGGCTTTTCTGTCTTTCCTGACACAGGCAAATGGAGGGAGAGAAGCGACACTAGAGGACCCCTAGAAGAAACCTTCACTGCCAGCAGTTCACCAAAACTTACTATCCATCCCACTCAAACATCGTCAACGAATATCACCCATTTAGCATTAGACACGTGCGCAGGCTCAAGCCGCTGCTCACCTCAGGTGGGGGGAGCTCCTCCACGCTACGCTAGGCTGGTGCGAGCAAAGAGGCACTCCCCATCCCCCTCTGAACTTTGCTGTGGTTTTAGATTCAATTATCTCCGGCTTCGGCTCGCATCGTTCATCGAGCATGGGATGAAGCTTGCATGGATTCGGTTACGTACCGTACTGCCCTCTCGCCTGGGCCTGGCACCGCCAGGCTGGGTTCGGTTGTGTGCTGGCTTCATGCCATGCCATGTCATGCCATGCTTGTGCGCGGAGGGCCTGTATACCAGAATACCGGAACTTACATACTTGCGTATCCGTACATACGGGAATATACACACATACATCCATACATGAAGCAGACCGAGCGTGCTGGAGGCACAGTAGATCCGACCCTGCTTCCCGGACCTTGGGACGACATGCGATGCGAGCCACGATCCCGCCACCCACTTACCTAACCCAAGCCTTCGGGAACAATATCCAATATCCTGGAGGCTGGATCCCCCCTCACCCCTCATCCGAATCTCTGGGCTGTGTTCGTTAGCCCGCGTCACCACTATGGGAACCACAAAGGGGGGGGGTGGGTGAGTAGCTCCCTTCTTCTTTTGCTCTTGCTTGCTTTACCAACTTCGGCCGGCCGCCGAAGGTGTTTCGTCTAGTTGGCCTGGACACTGCTTTGGCGAACTTTTCGTTTGAAATGGAGTCTCAACCGCGTCGACGTTTTTCTGTGCCTTTAATTTTTAAATATGGGTCGGTTTGAATCCTAGATATAGAGCTAAGTGGGCGTTCTTCTATCAAGTCAAGTCGAATCCTTCCGTTGCAAACAGCAGCCCCCTCCCCAGACTAAATCTATTAGTCTTTTTGCGATTTCTTAGATTTGCTCGAGATTTTCAGACTTGCGCACAACCCCAACCCCAGCCCCAACCACCACCTGGGACCTGAAATGACATGGATCACGAGATACGGATTATGGGGGGGGGGTTCATTAAGGGCCGGTCCGTCAGCGCAGCTTCGGGCACTAATTAGAACGCGGTCGGTTCGACCCTGTCGAAAAACGGATGAACAGGGGTCCTTGGATACGGCGGCGCCGAGGGCAAGGTTGCATTTGCAAATAAGAGAAAAAAGACAGGGCAGCAAAATGGCAAGAGGGCACAACGACAGAGCCGAAAGGGCGCGCGCACACAAAGCGCGAAACCAAACCCGGCCTACAGCTGGGCTGGTTTCCTTCCTGGACACTGGGCTTTCCTCAGTGCTCTCTGCCGGAACTGGCATCCAGTGCCTCCATCTATTTTCACAACTCTTCTTCCTTGCAGGGGTTCTTGTTCCATGACCCCTTCTATCCTTCTTTTTTCGTCGCGCTTGTTACCATATCCTCGGGTCTGTCCTAATCGATCCGTTGTTTTGTGCATCTATTCGGAACATAGCCCACAATTCAAGAGGCTGCCCCGTCCAGCAACCAAGAGCTTAGCCTGGCCAACAAGCAAGACGCAAGTTGCAGCGGGATGCAGCAGTTGTGCAGGAGAAGCGGCAGCAAGGAGAGGTCAGGCTCCCATGGATCCATCTTCCAGGGCTCGTTGCCTGCCCCCGGGGGTGTGTTGTCCACTGCTGTCAAGCCCTGGCGGGCTCTCCAACGTCACCACCTTCTCATACCCCGAGCCTCTACGGAGCAGGTATCTAACGGTTCACTCCCTTCTGTTCTGGGCTCCGGACTCTTGGTCACACTTCCTCGCTGTCCTGCCTTACTTGATGCCCGACCTGCATTAATACTGGACCACAGGGGTGCCCACGGCCCCAAACCGCCACTTGCACCCACATAGAAAATGAATGGATGCCGCACACACACTCACACCGCACACTCGCACACTCGCACACACATGCATTGGACTGCGTTGGACCGGGGTCAGGTTAATAGCCAATCGAAGTCCTCTCAGTCCACCGGTTTCGATCCGGAGCCAGATGATCGTCAACCTCCTTTTGTGTCTGTTGGTTCTTTCCCCTTCCTTCGTCTCCTCTGCGAGTATTACACCCTCAATATCACGCATCCAACCAACCGGAACATATCCACCTACTACCGGTCAGAGCTTGTGGTCACACAAAGACCAACCGTTTATGAGACTCACCTTTTATGGTGCCCGAGCACCAGCCTTCCCTCCCTCGTACCATTCGACCCAACTGCCACTGAGCGCTGCTGCTGTCATGTCTGCATCTTCGCACATGCGGCTCTCATTCGTCAAACTCGGGGACTCGGTATGCTTTGTTGCTCTCTCTCTCTCTCCCGATCCCTGATAAGCCTCAAGGATGTTCACTCCTGTTGGTGGATGGGGTCAGGTTGCAGTTGAGGGAAAAAAAACAGCACACAACTCAAGCTCCCTTGCTTTGCAACTCAGAATGCTACTGCTACCCATACTTTCTGCCTCTTGACCCTTTTAATCTAACTAGCTAATTACGAGTTGCTCTTCTTTATCAACGTTAGGTTATGTAGCCGGCTGGCATCGGGAGCCATTCAGACGTCCTAGTCTCACCGAAATCTGCAACTTACTCTCGCTACCCCCCGCGCTACGGAGCCCATCACCCGCATTTCGCCTTCGTCATCGCTGCCGCCACTATTTCTCTGCAAGCCAAACAGCAGTCTTCAATCCCTCCTCACGCATACATACACTTTGACACCTTTTCAATGACACTCTCCCGACCGCCCTTTAAGCAACACCCCCCCTCCCCCCGCTACTTACAATAACCTAAGACGGGGGGGGGAACCCCAAGATGGCCAACGAAACAACTTTCAACTTCATCATCGTGCTGCATGTAGAATCGTGGCCCTGATCCTCATCTGGCATGAGTCCGCCTGGCCCACAATCTCGCGTCGTCTACGCATCAGCAGCGAGCTCTGGCGCACGCCCGCACGCATGTCAACCCAACCACCCCCCTCCCCCGTCGTCCTCATATGCCGCAGTTTTTTCGGGTCACATTTTAATCTTTAGGGCCCAAACAGGTGGAAAAGACAGGTAAGTGATGATTTTTCTCTTTTTCTCTCATCATTGTAAATGCTTGTTTATTTGTGAGAAAGTTGAATGTGAGAGAAAAAAAAAGGGATGCAGTAAAAGATTCCATGAAGGAGTGCGTGTGAAGCCTATTGAACAGGAGGATGATGCAGAACAGAAATGAAGAACAAACACACTTGAGGAAGAACCTAGTTCCCTCCATGTCCATTTCCCTTGAGAAGAATTCCCCCCATGATACAGAAGACGAAACCCAAATTATAACGACCTGCTTTCCCGCACCCAACTCTTGGACTTTTCTTCTCTTTGCCCGCAGGTCAGGCTAGAAAGCTAACAGGACCAAAATTCCTCGTCGTTGAAATAAGCTAAAAAAAAAAAATTTGGGATGATAAAAGAGTGCAAGAAATTAGAAGAACAAAAAAGAAGAACAAAAAAAGAGGTCGTCTTGAAGCCGGAAATAATTCCCCGTCCTCGTCACCCCAGAGCATTCTTCCCACCTACTCGCTATTCGCTCGCCAAATATGTCGCTTGTCGTCATTGTTGATCGTGTCAAATTTCGTTTTTCTCTCGTTTGTCGTCGTTACTTTTCCCTTCCCTTGTCCCTGAGATGCAATCTTTTCGCAACAATGGTCTATTGCTTGGGGGGTTTTTTTTCTCTCACTCTCGCTCGCTCACACGCACACGCTCTCCCACTCACGCACTCACTCTTTCTGTCTGTCTCTCTCTCTCTCTCTCTGTCTCTCTCACTAAACTTTCCCCAGACGTCATTGGCGTCCTGTGAGCCGCTGTCCCCTTCTGTGCTCTTTGCTACTGTTACCGGTGCCGTGAAGCTAGCTATTCGCTCAGGGATGAGTGCTGAATGAAAAATGCCTATTTTTTTTGAAGGATTTTTTTTTTTAGTATCGTTCTTCTTCGAGTTTCCATAGTTGCCAATGATGATGATGCTGATGGTTCGGCCGTTAACTTGTTCGTTGCGATTCGTTACTACAAGTTCATTCTCATTAGTCCAACTTCCTTTTCCTTCAATCTCTGATAATCATCTTCTCTTTACGCTCCCCCCTTTGACTCCCATCATGACAAACCCCTCTCTTTGCCCCCTATTTTCCCCTCTCCTGACAACGCACACACACACACCACCGAAGGAAAAAAAAAAAGGAAAAGAAAAAAGAAAAAAAAAAGATCAACAACTTATACATACCTGTCCAAGTGACTGTAGTCTATGATCATGCTCCTCTCTCATCCGGTAAATCTGCGACATGATGTCGTTCATCTCACCACAGGTCCGCTCAATAGTAGCATTTCTGTTGCCCTCACGCTGCCAGCGCTGGACGTCGCGGTACATCTTGTCGTACCGGCGCTGCTTCTTCTCCGTGTCGTGGCAGAGCTTACACACATCCGACTCAGTCCGGGTCTCGTAGACGAGCTTGAGCCCGCAGGTCTCACCCATTCGGTACTCCTTGTTGCACTGCTGGCGGAAATGGCCCCAGCGCCAGTAGCCGCACGACCAGCGGGTTTGCTCAAAGTAACACATTGTTTCGATATCGAAGTTTGGTGGAAGAGGGGGAGAAAAAAGAGAGACAACGAGTTTTGCTGGTAGACGAAGAGGAATTTGAGTAACGTGGTGAGGACGGGTGTTGGTGTAGAGTTGCTTTTCGGCGAGCGGATAGACGGAAGAGAAGAGACCGAGCGAGTGCCTTTTAACAAGAAGATGTTTGTTTAAAATAAACCAGAGAGAGTCAGGGAAAAGACTGAAGATTCCCAGAAGGAACAAGAGTTGGAAAGAAAAAAAAAAATTCAAAAGCGGAAGAGACAGGAAGACTCGACGAGGTTTTGTGCTGGATGCGTCAGGACGAATCTCGTTGGGCTTCGATTTCGATTTCGGGTTGATGATGGCTTTGTTTTGGGGAAGGGGGGGAACGTTTCGCCCTTCGTTTCCGATGCGGGTACTTGTTCAAACAGACAGAACTAACAAGAGGCTTTGGCATTAGCATTTCCTATCCCCGTCATTTCTCCGTTTCCATCGTTACATCTTCCTGTCTGTCCTATCAAGCCTCCCTTGTTCCTGTTTATCTGTGTTTTATCCAAGGAAAGGGTTTTTTTTTTTTTTTTTTTCCCTCCTTTTCTCCTCTGGGGCTCCGGGATCATCCCCTCTCCACTTCCACTCCCGCTCCCGCGCTCCCGCTGCCGTTCCCGTTCGGCAACTTTTTTAGCTTGCGCCCGAGCGCCGGGGGGGTAAGTTTGGACCGCGGGACCGCGGGAGAAAAGGAGGGGGGGGGGGGGGAGGACAGAAAACAAAACAAACAATAATGACGTGCAGCAAAACAAAAATTAATGGTGTTGACTGGAATGGGACGAAAGAGGTGAAACCTCGTGATGAGAGTGACCGACGGAGAACCAGGGGGGGAGGAGGGGGGGAGGGGCACTTACACGGGCACGTGCCTTTACTTCAACAACCACGCAACGATGGGTTGATTCGGTGGCTAGGATGGTGTTGCTATAAATCCAAAAGTGGTTTATATATGTGTCGTATGTCCTGGACGGGGTGTAGTTGTTCCGCGTAGATGGAGGAGTGTGTACAGCAGTAGGGCGACGAAGGGGTATAAAGTAAATATATTAGGAGAGAGTTGTGTATGTTGTTGGTGTTCGTGTTGTTCGTCTCAACAAAGAGGAGAGAAGGAGCTGAAGAAGGCCGGGATAGAGAAGATGAAGGAAGAGGATGAGGGCGAGGACGCTTGTTATATATATGTTGGAACAGGACTGAACAATAGGCGAATAATGGGTGCTCGTTCTTTCCAGTCTTCTTCCAAATAACCACAGCCCTCGCAAATTGGGGGGGGGGGGGTTCTTCTTTTTCTTTTCTTTTTGTCTTCTTCTTCTTCTTCTTCTTCAACTCATACAAGTGAATATCAAAAGATGAATGCTGCTCTGCCGTGATGTTGCACTTAAAAGAAAACGAAGCAAGATGAAAACTCCGGGGAACGAGGAAGAGAGAAGAGAGGTCCCCGTACCTAACTTATACTCGTTACGTTCGCTTCCCCGATCGATCGTCCTTCTTCCTCTAACCTTCTTCATTCTCCAACGCCAACACACACACATACACATACACACGGTCCCCTCCTTTTGGCACCATCCACATCCCATCCCCATGCAGCCTTTTGGGCTTGGGCTGGGCAAGTTTTTTTTTTTTTTTTCGCCCATAGTGGGACCCCATCCATCCTGCCCCCGACCAACATTTTTCCCTTTTTGTTCGGCCGGTTTCTAAGTCGCGGGCGGTCGAGGAAAATGGCCTTGACTTGTTTTTTTTTTCTTCTTTCATCCTCTCTGCTTCTCTCGGTTTAAACATTTTAATTTTTAATTTTTTAATTTTCGTTTCTTTCTCTCCTTCTGCGGGATAATCCCTAAGAGGTAGTCAAAGGCATAGAAACGTATGGGAAGACTTGTTCTCATTGGGTGTGAAGTCCGTGGATTGGGTATCCCTACTTTTGATGCCCCATATGTGTGTCCATAACCAATTCACACCACCACCACCTCTACACGCACGTACATAGCCATACATACATCATCCTTCCATACATGGCCTCCTACACATGATTAAACATTGCTTCAGATACACCCGAGGAATAAAAAGAAAAAAAAACACAGGGTAAAAAACAAGCACCCCTCCCCCCTTGTCAATGATATGTTTTACAGACCAACGAAACAAAAGAAACAAAAAAGGAAGAAACTTTAGTCTTCTCCACCATCATCATGTCTCTCTGTTTTTCCCGGTTTGCCATGCGACACCCCCGTTGCCGTTGCTGCTATTGCACTGCCGGGGTATTACTGGTATGGGGGGATGGGGGAGGGGGGGGACGGCTCTACTTTGGTGTCCCCGTTCCTGGTCCATGGCGTCATGATTTCTGATGGCCGGGGTATTTGCTTCTGATCTTCCTTCGTTGTTTAAGGGACCCTGGTTGCAGACTGTTGGAGCTGGAGCTGCGCGGTCTAATGTACCCTTTTGCTTCATGTTGTATATGTAAGATAGTGTTATCATTGTGCATTTCTCGTATTCTGTCTTCATTCTACATCCGAAGTCTCTTCTCCTCTCTTCTAATCCAATCTTCAACACTCAAGTCCCGTGTCTTCTCTTCCCATCTATCCATTGCTTTCTCTCACATCTCAACCACGCGAACTGTTCCTAGATCTAAGGGTCAAAAAATGGGGCTGGCCCTGCCCAGTTCTTACTCGGTGACCCCACGGCATCTTGCCACGTTGATCGTGATGGCCCGAGGAGAGGAGAAGGCGAGACGAGGCCCTCCCATGAACAACGACACCTTCAAACTCACTCTCTCAATCTTGAGAATCCACATACACGCCCCCCTCCCCCCGACAAAGGGGTCAAACGGTAAATCGTGGATACTCTGCAGTTCCGCACACCCCCACAGCCAAGCTGATAGCCTAGGTTGCAGATGAATGTTGAATCAAGAGTGTCTGAATAGGGAATAACGAAACAACAAAAAAGGGGGGTCTTCTCATTGGAACCGAGACAAAAAGGCATGGATACCCAGTAAGACAAAAAAAATAAACTTAAAGTAAACAAAACCACAGAAAACACAACGATAATAAAACCTTCCTCCTAGCAAATTCCACCATAAGCTAGAGTAAAAGGTACGGATGTGAGGGGCTCCAAACCACCGGGTGGCGTGTAACTCGGCCTCCTCTACCCAAGCTCTCGTCCGTGTGTTGTTCGCTGCGCGTGTATTACTTGCGTGCTTGTGTATGTATGTATGCGCGTTAGGTCACATACGGTATATTCCCAGCGCGGCCCAAAAGCGAGTCCATCCCCGCTTTCTTCCACAAGCCAGAAATATCTCCCTTCCGTCAACACCAGGTATCCGTGGTGAGAAAACAAACAAAAGGAAGGGAGAAAAGAAGCAATTGCCTTTTTCACGAGTTAGGCAGCTCTTATCCTTGCCTTTTTTTTCCAAGCTACACTCCCCCCCTTCTCCAGAATACCTTGTCACCCTTGTCGGGTTCCGTCTGCCACCTAAAGGCAACATACGGTTCAAACGCATACAACCTTCACACATGGGGAGGTCTAGGGGGGAAGGTGGAAGGTACGAAGTAGCCCTCAGAAGAAGCAGGAGGGAAAAAGGCCTCCAAGGCAGGGTCAGGTCGGCAGGGACCAGGCCTGCGTGACGAGGTTGCCATGCATACAACATACAGCAACTAACAGACTAGACCGGGTCTCATAGTCGGCCAGCCATGTTTATTGACCAGCGAAATGGCGTCTCTCCCGCTGCGGGCCTCGGCGCGGGTCCGTTTTCCGGGACTCCTTGTCTGTGTTTTAGTTGGGCTCTGTCCCTTCGCTTTCTCCTCTTCCGTCTCCTCTTCCTCTCTTCACACGGCCCGGCCCCAAAGACCATTTTCACTCCCACTTCCCTTGACCAGCAAGGGAAAATAAAACATCATGACGGCACAAAAACGAGAACAACACCGTACATGAGGGGGTGCCTCGATCTGCGGCCGCTGTGGGTCTCATGGTTCGTCCCGAGGGTGGACAAGTGTCAAGAACAAGGGGATCCTGACCGCTCGCAGTTTCTCTCATACAAATGTCGAATTCGGTGAACACCAGGGCTATGGTTCGCTGCGACGTTCCTGCGGGTGCGTGTGCACATGTGCTTGTGCGTGTGCTTGCTTGCTGAGGCTTTCAACCGCAGAAACGGTCGGGCAGACGATCCTGAGCCCTCTGGGTGGCTGGTGGCTGGTTCTGGTCTCATCTGGGGTCCAGTACCTTCATGCCGTGCCGAGCTGTGGATGCTATCTAAATCCAGCCTCTGGGCATTCTGCTGGCTTTGCTACCACGACGCCCAGCCGTGTCAGCACCAATACCTTTGTCAATTTGAGCCAATGCCACAAACTGTTGCCTCGACATCGGCTTCCCCCTTGCTTTACTATCACGGGTCCTACAGGCATTGAGCTCGACCATCATCAACACTTCTCTGTGCCCGGAGTTAGATGGGAGAGTTGGAGGAGGCTGAGCTAGTGTTGGGTCAACACGAATGGAAATTCCCAGTTGACGTTGTCGTTCGGTCCTTCATACAGTTCCCAATCGCTGAAGGTCCAACAGGAACGCAAAAACCACGCTGATTTTCTTATTCTCGCAGGCGTCATCTCTCATTCGGCTCCACCAGCCATCTTTGAGATCCTCACGCCTTCTCGTCTGCATCTGCCCACCGCTCGGGTGAGCATGACAAAAAAAAAAAAAGCTCGCAGCCAGAACTGGAACAAGTCAACTTGCAGCAGTCCGCGCGGTGATCATAGTGCGTCACTGTGGCTCGCAGTCCCCCTCCCCTCCTCTAGAAAGCGCGGGGATGACGGGGATACACTCACCTACTACTATTGCTTCACCATCCCATCATCCCCCCCATATTACACAACCAAGTGGCCTTCCGTTGGGTTTCTTCTCCGTGGTGTTCATGCATTAGTGTCCAACGACAACGAGGCTGACTGCTCCTTTGGCGGAGAAGATCCTTCAAGGGGGAACACGGGGCGAGGTGTCCGGGATCAGAATCAATATTGGCTGGTTCTGGATCCTTGTGTCTGTCCGCAAAACCTTGTTGCGGTAACAGATAAGAATATAGGGCGTTTGCATGGTTTTCGTGCATGGCTGTGGGCTCACATGAATGGGCTGAACAGTCCCCTCCGTATCCAGGGGTTATTGTGTTTCCTCAAGCCGTCATCGTTAACAGCTCGAATGCAAAACAGCCAACCAGCCAACCTGGGTCAGGCACATAGACCATACGACGTGGCAGTCCATCTCTGGTCATTGGGGCGGCTCGGGCTTTGGAGCTCATCGTTTCCCCATCAGACTCACCGTGTTCGAGGGGAACAGCTCTCTTTCACCCCCTAAAGTGCATATCTCCGCCAGTTTTCATATGCCCCCATTCAGCCTCCGCCGCCTCATTTTCGAAATGACCCCTCCTCGAGTTTCTGCCTGAGAGTACGATTGGACCTGATCCCGTAAAGTCCCCCCCTAATTGAGTGATGATGCACCCGGGAAGCATAGTGCCACACCGGGAAGCCACTCGAAGTACCTGGAGTGCCTTTCTCCGCCCCTTCCGATCCTTTAAAATCACCAATCTAAATCATTTAACCACCCTGAGCATAAGTTAGGTAGGGCCCATCAGAAGACCTGGAGAAAACGCCAAGGTCGAACAAAGAAAAGTTGGGTTTTCTCGCAACACAGTGTATCAGCACCCGGGAGTGTGCACGATCTTTATCAGCGTGATCTACAAATCTTTGCATGAAGGAGTGGCAACACGAATAGAGAAGTATCTTCCACGGGCTTTGAGCCCGACCGCTCTGAGTCTCACACCTCGCCTAGCAATATATGTCGTCCAAGATCGAAGTGACCTGTCATCAATTGGACATTGAGCAAGCACAGATCCCCATACGATCTATGGGACAGCCAGTCAACGTGGTCACGAGGGGGCCTGGAACCATTGCTGGCGGATATCGCGAGTGGTTCTCTCCATTGAGCCATCAACGCACTCAAAGTCAAACATTGCCACCTGGCAGGCAATTCTAAAATCCCCTCTCTTCAGTCACCCAGGGTCAACGTAAAGGTTCACTCACGGGGAAACATCAAGGAGCATCCGGGGAGCGATGAGTTGGCCTTCTGCTTCGGGAAAAGCTTGCGTCTTGGACGGCCGTGATGACTTCACGGCCCGCATAAGATCACGAGAGGCAAAGTGGAGGAGGGGCAGAGAAGCAGAAATGCAGAGCCTTTCCGAACGGCGTTGGGCATTGATTGTTGGGCTCAGCCTAGATACTTGGCTCATTGTCGACGGCGGTGGCGCGAAAGAGTGTGCGTCTTCGCATGTAAGTACGCATGTACCTACATGTGAGGGTGAGAGGTGTGTGTCTATGTGTGTGCGTGCGAGTATGCCCGCACGCGGTGTCAAGCGTGTGTGTCTTGGTCTGTCTGCCAGTTTTCGTGTGGGTGGGCGAGATGGAGACACAGCCAGGGGGGGACTCATCATTTGCCTGTCATTACCGCAACCAGGCCAAGGTAAACAGTGAGTCTGGCCATCGAGGGGACCATTCATCGTTTTGGGGTCGTCTATCCCCCTCCGAGATCTTCTTAGCCCTGTGCTGGGCACGCGCCCTTAACTGATCTAGGATGAGGAGGCTAAAAGACCCTTTTCCTCGCCAGGCAGGATAGGACCAGACGTTCATTTACGGCCCGGTTTGGCAACCGGCCCGGCCCGCATTTGAGTACTCATTTCGAGCTTCAAATTCTGTGAATTATTGTTAATGGTGAGCGGACGGTGCAGAAGCTGAACAGTGGTTCGCTATATCAAGCCAGGGGGGGCATCCAGGGTATGGTGCAAAGGATGAGACAATGGGCGCTGGACGAGAGATCAAAGGGTAAGGGGGGGTTCAGCACCAGTCTCACTCGCGTAGCCCTGGGTATCAGGGGCTTACTCAGTTTGGAGGAATCAGCGCGGCTCAATTGCAAGAATATGGCCCCCAAGATAGGCCTGGCCTAACGAGAGTGGCAGAGCACAGCGACGTTGAGGCGCAGAGGGTGCAGAGGCGCGCTACGGCCGGATGGAGACGGACTAGAAAATTCCGCAACCATACAGCGCCCAAGAAGGCCCCTGGCCCATCGAAGGGACCCAAGGTTGACGGTTCAAGCCTGAACCGGATTCCTGGGTTGCTGCAAATCATGTCTGGCAGCGAAAAAGCGCTGCATGAAGCCTGCTGTGAGCAATGGGGCGGGAACGTCCGATCGTGCCTGGGGCCAATGGGGGAATCCGATCTCTTCCACGAGCCTACGAGCAAATGGGGATTCTCAATTGCCGGCACCGACTCCGTCAGGCTGGCACTGGGAGCGCCATTCGCTGTCCTAGCAGCGTCTAGGGATGGCTACAGGGCGCGTCGTTAGAGTAATGAGAGACTCGGGCGCAAAACCGTCGCAGACTCGCAGTTGATGATGGGTCCACATCCAGTTTCAGCCCCAGTCCCAGTCCCCGTGCTGCCCGTCGCCCGAGACTGGACGGGAAGCCGTCGAGTCGCCAATGCCTAGCCGTGTGGGGGAGACAAGTGACAAGGAACCGAACCAGGGGCAGGGGCGGGCTGGAGCGGGTTGAGGCTGGGTCTTCCCGTGCGGCAGACCTGTTTCCGTTGTCGCCGCATAGGCGCTACCTTATTGTTGTGATTGGCTGGGGCCGGGGTCTCCTAGCCTGGCCATCCTTGGTGGCCTAGGACGGGCGACGGCGTGCAATGCTAAAGTCCTTGTGCTGTACTACCGAGGGAGGTATGTATGGTACATATGTCCAGCGAGTGTTATAGTTCTAATCTGACCACCATCAGGGACCGAAGGCTTTTGATGTCTAAACAAAAATTAATGGCTCTCCTATTGGCGGATCGCGTGAACAAAGAAAATATCGATAACCAAATTTAGACGCCTCGGGAGCCGAGCCCACGCGCGACAACCAGCATGACTTTGACAGGTATTGCTCGCTAGCTATTGCATGAAACGGAGTCAGACACAAGGCTGTTGCCAAGCGCTTGTGCATCGTGCCATGGCTCCGTAACGCAACGCCATAGAAAACCGGCTGTGGCCTATATGAGAGGCCATCAAGTCACATGTGGAACATAGTTATGGAGCCTCTCCCTCCAAGGCTTTGAGTTCTGGCGAGCCGGAGGGCGTCAACGAGATAGCAGAGAGATCCAGGGTGGACTCTCGACCAAGGCGCAGCGCGTCGGTCATGGCGATGACCGTCATGGTGGGCAAACAAACATCCAGCAGCGGAGCCCTCCGAAAAGGCCTGCCATATTTGCCAACTTTGGCCCAGCACAGTGAGGCCCCGTCAGGCTGCCGCTCAGCCTGATGGATACCAAAGAGACAAGGGTAATTGAAGCCCAATAGATACTAGGTCGCGGCACAAATGGTAGTGGCGTACAATAAAGCGTGGAACCATGCAAGTGGCGGACAAGTTGGCGACCAGGTCCGTCCATGGTCAATCTTTTTTGGCAGCCTTTCCCCGGAGAGGAGAGAATGGTGAGGATAATACACCAATCGAGACAACGTGAAGGCGAGGCAACAAACAGAGTAAAGTTAATAGCCACCGTCAGCAATTTGCGCATGTGGCTGAGTATGCATCATGCATCATAGCTCTTTCAGTTAAGACTAGGATCGTAATACGCCCTAGAGTCTACACTTGAAGCCTTGAGCTAGCCACCCTTCAACATTGGGTTTCGTTGAGCATTCGACCTTGGGCCTGATGATGCGGCCGCAAAGTATCGGGCATGCTCCATTTACACGTCACTGCCACAGGAAAAACGAGGCGGGAAGGCGGTGACATGCGATGTGATGTGATGTGATTTGGGGTGATGCGACATGATGCCGAGCACGCTCCCCCCCTCCTCCACCATGGTCTCCCGGGTGCGTGGGTGGATGCATATGAGGTAGAATGGATTGTGAAGGTACCCTATTTGCTTGAAATAGGGAAGATATATGAAGCTAACTTTGTTGTCACGAGGGGATAGGCTAACTGAAATGGCGCCTGGTGCATAGTGCCTCTGGGGTTGCCACCAGCTGTAGCCGTGGCAGAAGTAGATACACTCTTATGGTAGGGACGGTGGTGGCACCAAGAGACAGGCGTCTTTAACGGCTGGCTTTGTTGTCTCACCTGCCCGAAGGAGAGCAGAGAAGTAAATACGGAGTGTAAGTGCACCGGGAGCCGTAGCGGCATAGTCGTCGATCCACGCATGAAGCCAGCGGCGAGGTGGGGGCTGACGCCTGTAGGTTCAATCCTTTTTTTTTTTTTTGGGGGGGGGGGGAAGCCTGGGGTGGCATTACTCCGCTGAGGATGGTGTTCAAGTCATTGTTGTCCGGTTGACGGCTGTAAGAGTATGTTTGGTGATGATGACGATGATGGTGTTTTGTTTTTGGTATTTCTATGGAGCAAGTCGCGAGCTGTTGGTTCGGCCAACAACAACAGCAACAACGACAGAAATGGAAGGAGCCATCTTCGAGGAGGCAGCCTCTAATTTGGTCGGGTATAAACCTTGCTTTAAAATCCAGGGCAGTTGAAAGGCAGCCCGAATGGAGCGGAAAGAGCAAGGAATTTGCGCAATGGTAGTTACGATAACTGGGCAGTAAGTCCACGGGAAGAATGAACGAGGTAATGCAAATTAGATACAAGGATAGCCGGTGAGATTTTCAAGACGCCCCGTGCCCTCAGACGTTAGCATGTCATAGAGGAATCCAGATCCATGACGAGGGAATGATGGAGCCCGGTGGTTACCGAGCGTTAGATCTTCATTGGCAATCAAACTTCAAATTGAGAGCATACGCTCCACCATCGTGAGCTGCGCCTCTGCTTTCACCTGAAATAGAGGATACAACTTGAATGTACGAATAATAGAGGCTCAGTTGGGCAATCAAATTGAGAGCCCACTAATTGACTATCTTTTGTCTCTGATATCGGACTAATCTCGCCATCTACTATAATCTCCCGAACTCTACGAAAACTTTTCCAAAGTCTCCTCTGCAAGTAGCTCTTAGCGACCTTGCGAACTATTCTTCTTTCGTATTTCTAGATACTAACGCCGGAGTCTCGGCTCCGGACGTAGCTCCCTAGATGGGGACTTGGGAGAGGCCAGGAATATTTGACAGGATGCTACAGGGGTTATTCCCCTAAAGTCAACAGCCTTTTAGGACGAATCTGGTACAAAACAGTGCCTAAACCAGGCGTAAGACGAGCCATAAAATTGTAAAACAGGGACTATTAGTCGAGTAATTATCAAGACATTCTGAAGGGGGCGGAATGGAATCCAGCAAGCCAAGGAAACCGAGAACTGCGCCGGGTCCAACTCAAGTCTATTTCCCGCTGTCATGCATTCGTTATACGCCAATGAACATTTCTCAGTTTCCTTTACTACAGTCTTGGAATTATGCTATATTTTTTTTTTTTTGCCCATAGTCAGTATTTATAGTCGGTCACCCACTTCCCGCCTGTGAGCGATTCGATTGTTCGGCATTTAGTGGCAAAGGTCCAATGGACGTTTCAGGGGAGTTTCCAGTCCACTTTTCAGTGCTTAGTTAGTAGTCGACGTCGAACCAGGGGCGACCGACCAACAGATCATATCGAGTACAAGGGCACACGCAAGTAATTAACTTCCATGGGACATCCGACATAGTACCTATCATTTCCTACCCTACCTTTCCAAAGAACCTTGTCGATGCAGAACATGGTTCTGTCATGATGTCATCAAGGCCGACTGTGTCATTTATTGTTTGGTTCATTACCCACACCACGGCCTACTTTGCGACCGCATCATGAGAACCGACACTGCGAAGCCCCCGATAACTAGACGCCCAGTAACAATTCAACTCTGAGGTACGAGTAGTTTCGGCCTGGTGCATGGGTAGGTAGCAGAGAATTGATCGATCGATTGATTAATTAATATGAGACATGATATACTGGCTCTTGAAGTAAACCGAGGCACACTCTCGTCACACAATGGGAGACGTGCCCAAACCCGTAACTACCCCACCTGTCTGTCTACTCGCCCTCGCATCCGCCGTATCCACAGAAGCGAAGACGTGATCGTACTCCCAAGACTTCACCCATCACACTTGTTGCACTGTCTTTACGCTCTTGTATAAGACATGCCTACCTTCGAATCATGTGCCAAAGCCTGGCAACACCACGCAGTGCCCTGCGCCAAGCAAAGAAGAGATAGAACCCAAAATTTAAATGAAGAAAATAAGAAGAATTAGAAGAAATTACTAAAATATTTCTAGAAACTTAGAGACTATTCCTCAGTATCTCGAACGGTTAGTCTTTGTAAAAAAAAAACAGTCTTAGGGAATTTTTGTTTCTCTTTGTTTCATGCGCATATTATCAAACTTGAGAGGAACATTAGTTCATAGAGGTCTTAGTTAATATACAGGGGGAAAAACGATCATTGCCGTCTGCTCGCTCATTCTCCAATCATCGCCTCACTCGCTATTCCCCATGCCTGGTCGCATAAACAACGTCAGGGGAACGTCAATATTGAAACAAGTCCACATCCCCAACCTTCTGCCTGTCGGATAACTTTGCTTGCACCGCCCACCTACCTTTACTTTACCCCTCCTGTGGGACGTCTTTTGGTAAACATCAATCACGCCCCAAAAACAATCTGGAACGATTTCTCAACACCATTTGAGCAGCGCGCGTCTTTCTGCCAGACGACAGCCTTGACATCAGCCACCAAACAGGCCAGTCCCGCCATGTACATCTCGGGCCTCGGGGCCTCTCGTATTTGATCCGCCGGGCTATCGTCACATTCCACCCTCAAGGTCGTCTCTCCAACTTACGCGCGCTCTGTCTTCTACTGTACTCCCCCGTATCCACCGTCGCCTCGTCTGCTTGGCCGCGTCTTCCGCCCATATTCTGGCCTCAGCCCCGTCGACTAAGTCGGCCACATATCGCGGCCTCTTCGCTGCTCACGCGTCGTCCGTCTCCCTGCCGTGTCGCACATTGCCCTGCTCTTTTACCTTGCTTTTTGGCCGCCCTACCTTGTTCGGTCCTATCCTGTCGCGCCTGGGTCCCGTCCCGTCGTCAGTCCATCATCGACGCTTGCCTTCCTACTACTGGCACCAAGACTCCACAATATTTCTCCCCATCAACCTCTAACACTCTTGGCCTAGGGCAGGCTGGTTCCTCAGCCTTCCCACTGATAGACCCGGCCCATCGGCCGCTCGATCCTCCCGGCCTGACCATCTCCGCCGTTATTTCGGCTACTCTGCCGGGCCGGGCCTGCAACGGGTTCCGTGATATCTGCCGCCGCCGACTGTCTTCTGCCGTCTAAGTCTCGTACCTCCCCCGATGGGGAAATCCTTGCTTTCTACTGCGGAATCAAGAGGCTTTCTTTCCGTCTTACCATCATTTCCAGGGTTACCCCCCCCCCCCCCTCTAATCCATCGGACCCCTCCGTCTCCTGCACCGTCTAGGTTTAGGACTGGATCTATCCATGGAGCCTGCCGCCACCCCAACTGACCAGCTCATCCCGCAGACGCACTGTCTGTCACTGTCACTCTCATCACATTGTCCAGATACCCCCGGTAGTTCTAGTTCGACGCCGGGTATGGATGCGTTCAGCCGTGCTATTGATGTGGCCGCTGATGCCCAACCAACAGACGACGAGATGGCCCCCAACTTGTCACAAGAAGCAGCCCTGTCAGTCCCTTTGGAATTTGACAAATCAGTAGTCTACCACGAGGGAACTTGCGAGGGTAACATTTACTCGCTTGACTTGGTTTCGGACGACAGGGTCCGCCTCGAAGACCTCCCAAACGAGGTTCTTCTTCACATTCTCTCCTACCTGGACGTAGGCGATCTCCTCTCAACCTCAAGGGTAGGTCCCTATTTGACTATTGAAATCACATACTTTTCAACTTCCATTCTGGAGTGACTCTCATCCTGGCCTGCATCATGAGAGCATCAATAGTTTCTCCATGGGGACTCTTGGATCTGAACTGACACGAAATGTAGGCAAATCATTTGCTCCGCGACGTTTCAACGGCTCCTATCTTACATCACTACCGTCTTCGTCGCAACCGCTCTATCCTCCCCCCTCTGCTCTGGTCCTCTTCTCGCCCATCTTTGGCTGATCTCATTTCTCGCCATATCTTCTTGACACATACATCGGTTGTCTCCCGGCGGCTGGCCCGCTCTCTTGTCTCTATCAGATTGTCCCGGCGTCTAGCAGCGCGCCCCACGGCAGCCTCCTTGGTTCAGCGATCCGTGCTTCCAAAAGAATGCGTGCCTGGTTTATGTGGCGTTTGTATTGCTCCGGGCTTGGTGAGCAAAAAGATGGCTGTTGAGAAAGAGAGGATCAAGGATGGGCTACGCCAGTGGATTGCATCCATCTGGAGGAGCAAGGTAAGAGAACGAGCAGAGGATGTCAGGCAGTGGGAAGAGAGCCGAGGCATAGGCCGCGTTTGGAGGCTTCGCAGATTCTGGGAACGTGTCGGTCAAGGGGAAGAGTCGACTGCTTCATCCCGGTGAGTTAATATTTGTTAATGACATGTTGTGATGCGAGCTACGATGTCTTTTGATGGTAAACATATGGAAAGGACGGATATGGTTCCGTTTTGGTCTACTCGGTAGCTTTTTTTTTGGGGGGGGGATTTTTTGGAGTGATTCTGTCATGATATCTTCCATGCTTCACCAATGAGCCCTGGCGGCCAGGTATGTAAGCATAGATACCATTCGCAGGTCATGCAAACAACAGAGGGTCTTATAGAGCCTATACCCAAATACGGGTATCAGGGCTGACCGAATATGATACATTATGTGTTTACGATGTTTGTACAGCTTGAGAAGAGCGGCCGTAAACTGTAGCCCACGCCCTCTCACTTAAGTTATTGGCCACTTGCCGGAGAGCCAATATCTCTTCAAAGGCTCTTCCGGTCTAGTTGGTTCGAAATCTGAACCCATCCCAACCATCGTCATCCTCTTCCTCCTCTTCATCCTCATCATCATCCTCCTCTATAGGCGCTACTAAATTCTCCTTTCCTGCACCCGTGGGCTTTTCTAGCACAGTCTCCTGACCGAAACTCTCGCCTCGTTTCCGCAAAGCCTCTCGCTTGTCCTTGAGCCTTCGCACGCGTGCTTCGAGTTCTTCCATTTCTTCAAATTCCTCCTCCAGCGCCCTCGTGGCTTCTTCCTTTTCGTCTTCCAGGTCCACGTCTGCTTGTGCGCGGCGTTTCTCTGTTTCTTGTTCTTTGGCTGCCTCAGCAGCGGCGACTTCTTCATTGGTCATGGCTGGCGCGGAGATGGTAGCATCTTCATCATAGGGTGCGGAGGCTACAGCGATGTCGGCTTCGAAGGCAGCCCATTCTGCTTCGTCGACTTGGGCGGTGGGGGCGGTTGTGCGATCGTCGGTTGCAAGGCTGCTGGGACGCCGTGAGGGTTGGGAGATAGTGCCAGATTGTGATGTAAGGGCATGGCTGCCAGGTGTAGATGCTGAAGATCCGTCGCGGTGGGCGGGTGTCGCTGGGCGTGAAGGAATCTGAAGCTCGATACCTTGAGATGGGGTAGTAGATGTCCGTCTCGTCAAACGAGGCGGTGTTAACGTCTGGTCCTTGTCGCCATCATCGATGCTAGTCATGTCTGGCTTGCTTCGCTTCCGCCGCATGGCATCCTCCATGTCAACGTCACCGCTCCCATCGCCACCCCTGCCTTCGTCTTCATCATCGTGTTTCCGCTTCTGAGCTTTCTGCTCCTGCTGTTGATGTTGGCCATGACTAGCGGTAGCGGCTCGGAGTTTTAGAAGACGGTTCTTGTGAGTTTCGCTCTGGACGTGGCTGTCCCAGAGAGTTTCGGTCTTGACGTGCTCATGGCACAAGGTGCAGAGCAATTTTCCCGCATCGGAGTATGCAGCTTGGGGATGATCTAAGCGACGAGCAGCACGCTGCTGACGTAGAAGGGAGCGAACGTCGGCCATGGTAGAGAAGTGAGAGGAGAGGAGGGGATTCGGAAGGTTAGAGGAGGAGTGGGGAATCGGGCCTTGGGTGGCCAATTGACTGCACAACAGGGGAGAGAAGATATTTTCGCTTCAAGAGGATGATTGATGTTTTCGAGGGAGGGCAGGACGGTGAAGAACAGAAAAGGAAGAACAGAGAAGGAAGAAAAACAAGATGTGAACGACGAGAGGCGGGCGGTTGGAGAGATGCTTCACATGGTGTGGAAGCTGAGCCGTGTCCGATATTTAGCCGGCGCAAACCAGCACGGCAACCAGCTTGATCTTCCCTGCTTTACTTAGCGTGGTTCTTTCTTTGCTCATGGGCCTCTCAAGACGACTTCTTAACTCTCGAAATTTATTCACGGCAACAGAAAAACATCACGATCCTTTGCAAGGATTAACTCACCATACGCTAACTTTAACGCCTGCCACGTGGGATTATCCGAGCGCCATTGTGGTAGAGGGGGGGGAAAATTGTACAACAAGAGTCTCAGTTATAAAACTGTCGTTAAGTTGCCTGGGTGCCATCTCCACTTCTCTCTTCCATACACTATCTCAGGTACGGTTCGTGGACTGCGGGGCCTTGGTATTGTCGACGGCATTCCATACTATTGTGTCCCCAAAGGGGAGTAAGGCCATCTGATTACGGAGTCTAAATCACTCCTGTGGTTGAGACTGCTTCTCTCCTCTTTGTTTTCTAAGGTGATTCCTCCTCGTCTGCAAGATGGCCGACCAACAAGAGGGTAACGCCCTCGCTTCAACCTTTCCTAACCCGCCCCCCTTTTGGAAGGACTTCACGGCCGACAAGGTTGATCGCATCGAAAAGCTGAGGACAGCGCATATTCAGCAACATGGCGGAGAACCGTTGACGACACGCATACTGGATGTGCCTGGGGAACTAATTAACCTACAACCGCCGTCAGAGCCGGCAAACGGGCGGTGGAGAGTGTTTGGTGATCAGTATATGGTAAAACCCCAACATTCTCACTCTGTAGACATTGAAATGCTGACTGCGCTTAGCTCGATGACAAACTTCCGACACTCGAAGAACAAGGTATCACCAATCTTCCATCCATCTCCCAATCCGATTCGAAAGACGCAAAGCACTTTGACCGCGCGCTCGAACTCAAGCGCCTTGCCAAATCCCTCCTCCTCAACTTCCTCGAACTCTCTGGCACACTCTCCGTCAATCCCTCGCACGCCGAAGCCAAGGTTCAAGACCTCCGTACATTATTCATCAACTTTCATCATATCCTCAACGAGTACCGGCCACATCAGGCGCGCGAGTCAGCTATTGCCATGATGCAAGAGCACCTAGATCGGACGCGCACAGAAACGATGGCGATTAGGGCGCAGGTTGATAAGGCAAGGAGGGTGCTAGATGGGCTGGGGAGCCTGAGCGTGCCTGATGTGCCATCCGAGCAGGCGGCGGAGCAGAAGGATGAATGGGACGAGGTGGCGAGGCAGAGGGAGAAGGATGTGTGGGTTGTGACAGATACGCGTTTCACCTAAGGGTTAAGAGTGGTGAGAATTTAAAGGGAGAGGTTTTCGAGGAGCTGCTGTGGCAATTCTACGACTGAACGAGTTCAAGACGAAGAGACAGTCAGAGGCAATAGTCCCCCTTCATCAAAGTCGCGGATAGAGGAACACCTTACGTCCATCAAGGTAAAGACGCAAGCTTCCACCAACTACAAACTGGGTATGGCGTCAATCGTTGACGTCTTTTTACTTACAACTCCAACGACCCAACGAGGCTCAGATGGCCGTCAAATATCCCTTATATACGGTCGAAAGCTCAATCGTTAGCCAAAGGAACAGTGCTACCTGACAGACGGAAACCGGGAACTGGAGGCAAGTGAGAATATCACAAGCTGAGGAACGTATCCTTTTATTATAGGTCGCATCATCAAATAGGCGTTAAGAAGGATGGATTTATGATGAACAGACGGAAAAGTATACCTTAATGAAACGCTTCCATGATCAATTTCGTTATTCGTCTAGCTATTTTGCTCTTACCCTCATAACTCCGATGACTCTCCTCCCATTCTCATAT
The DNA here is from genome assembly GCA_930272665.1 of Mariannaea elegans. Classification (NCBI taxonomy): domain Eukaryota; kingdom Fungi; phylum Ascomycota; class Sordariomycetes; order Hypocreales; family Nectriaceae; genus Mariannaea; species Mariannaea elegans. The sequence continues at coordinate 116,794 of CAKNEU010000080.1, forward strand.
ATCTCTCGCTTAGTGACCTCATATGTCCATCACTCACAGAATAGTACAAGGAATACAGCAACACTCGTAGTCTCCGCACTCGATGCAACGCGTCTTGCCGCCAGTTGCTTCAGCTGGTTTGACGATGCTCTCGGCGATGCTAGTGGCCGCGCTGCCGGGGCCATTGCGATTGACGAGAGAGGAGGATGATGATCCGCGGGCCATTTTGGTATGTTGCGTGAAGTGCAAGAAAGCTCAACAGGTGGAAGATCCTGGAGGTGGGTTAGTGATGAGGTCATTGATGGCGGAGTACATAGTACACAGGCGGTGTATCTACCTGCTTGAAGAGACAAGAGAGAGAAAGAGAGGATAAGATTAGGGTACCTACGGCTTCAAGCTGTGAAAGGACAAAAAGAAACGATGAATGGGTGAGATGAATTAAGTGGTGCAAAAGAGCAAGCTTCCCTATTTAAGTCATTCAATGTCAATCCCTAAAGTTAAGGCACAAAGGAGTCTACGGAGCACCGTAGTTGGGCAGGGGATGCTTTTCAAGTTCCCAGGGAGTTGCGTCACATGTGGGGGTACGAAACGGCGCAGCATCAAGCCAAGCAACCTGAGCCTCACTTTTTTTCTCCTTAAAATCCCCTAAAATCCCTGCACTTACTCCTCCTGTTTGACGATTGGTTAATGCTATAGCGGCAGATGGCGGCTATCGGAGTGGTTTTTTTTTTTTTTTTTTTTCCTGTGGGAGTGCCACGTTGACCTACTGTTGCTTAAAAAGGAAGAGACAAGGTAGGTTTCCAGACTTGCAAACCGTTACATTGCATTTTTTAGTTGCCAAGGGGTCTGAAGGTGTAGTGTGTCTGAGATTGATGAGAGAGGAAAGAAGGGAGAAGCATAAGTTGACGGATGCTGCATCACGAGCCTAGAAGGGAGACCAATATCCTGTTGAATAGAGACAAAACATAAATTTACTCCAGCTACAAATCTCCTCCTGCGTCATTCCTGATTGCTTTCTTAGCTAATAAGGTAGTCATCATAAACAGTACAAACAAACGAACAAACCAAAACTCCCCATTCTCGTCATGTTCCGTGTCAAGGGGTAGGTATCGGCACCATCTTGAAAGTATACATCCACAATCCATCCCTTCGTTTCCATCACAAATTCCTCTTACTGGGCCCGCCCTGCTTGAATCACTTTATCGTGTCCGCCCTCCTTCTCTAGCAGGGCACCCAGGTGTGGTAAATCTTCTCTTGCCCGAGGGTCCCGGATATAAATGCCCTTAATAACCTCCCACTCTCTTCGTGACATCTGGTACGCCTGCGGTATGATAAACTGAACAGTCGGTACGTTAATCAACGGTCCCAGCACCTCCTGTGCCACGGCATGCCCGGCTTGTTGAGCCTGGTACATTTGTGCCTCCGACATTTGACCGCTGGGGGGTGGGGATGCTTGTGGCGGTTGTGCGGCAGGTGCTGGTGGTCGCATATGTGGAGGCTGGGGAATAGGAACCGGCGTCGTCGATTGTAGGTGCCCATGGAACTGTCCTTGTTGTTGTGGCTGTGGTTGTGGTTGCGAAAACGCCCCTTGAGGCGCTTGGGGGGTCGCTGGTGAGATGGACGGCGCCGGTATCGATGCCACAGAGTTGCTCCGTTGTGCGTAACCTACCGGTGTCGGTGTGCTAGGGGAATTCTCCTGTTGTTGCGCCGCTAAGTTTAAATCCTTCATCTGTTTCAACTGATCCGCGTCGTTGCGGTAGACAAACACCGCGAGCAGCATCGGCTCTGTCCTACTCTTGGGGATCTTATTGTCTACCAGATTCAACATAAATTCAGGATAATTGTCATCTCCAGGTGGTACGGGCACAAGGTACGTATCCCGTACGTTACCAGCTACTTTGTCGCCTACTACGCCGTACCTCTTCTTGCTGACAAAATAATCGATGAGGGTGTTGAATTCGGTATGCGCCTCGGCCGCTGCTGGGGTAATGTCGATGACGATAATATCAGTGACGCTGCTATACCTCAGGCTGCATAGATACTCAATGGCGCTCTGTTGAGGAATACGTCCCGCAACCGTCATGCGTTTCGGGATGAGTTTCGACCACGGTCCAATCGTCTCAAAGTTGGCTCCTCCAATGTGTTTAGCTGTGGCCTGGAAGTTGGCGATGGAACTCATGGCCAGTGAGCCATGCCAAATCACGTCAGGGTCTTGTGTCTCTTCTGTTGGAGAGTAAGGTGGCGAGTCGTTCTCTTCCTGGAGCAACCGGTCGACATCTGGGTCCACGCCGGGACCGGTGGAGATATTCAGCGGGGCCGAAGGTCGACGGTTTAGAGTGCTCGTCGGGGACTTGACACTAGAGAAAACCTTTCCGATATCGAAATTAGGGTTGCTTGGCGAGTGTTGTCCTTCTGCCTGTTGGGTCGGATGTGATGACAAATCGACCTTGTCTCCTGCCGGCGGCTCGTTCTTAACTGTACCCTGTCGGCGGGGACCTACAGGCTGAGGAGGCGCTTCACTGTTAACGAAACCCTCGTCTTCCACTACTTCCTCGCCCTTATGTGTCCTGCGAACACGAGGTCCGGTCTCCGAGGTATATAGGATTGATTGCTTCTCAGCCTTGGCCTTCATCTCAGCTGTTTGTCTCTGCATCTCAGACGAAGCAAGCTGCTCTGATGACATGACCGCCAGGCTGGCCGGCGACATGGTTCCCCCAACAAGTGCACTGCATAGCTCGGGATTGTTCTTGAGATTGAAGCTTAGCGTCTTAACCTGTTGGCTGTATTCCTTCTGTCCCTTGGTTACGGGATGAGTGTCAAAGACGGCTCGCTCAATCTGCAGAGCGTAGGTTTCCGACATGGATTCGATTGTGGTGCCTTCATCCAACTCGAGATCGCCCTGCTTCAGCATCGACCCTAAGACATGGCTGATGGATTTGACGAGGGCCTTTACCGGTCCAGTTCTGGCCCCAGACAGTTCTGCTATTGATTTGGCGAGATCCGCCGGGGCCTTGTAGCCTGATGGCACTGGAACTCCCACAGCTTCATTGTCTGACACTCGTCGCATCTTAGCAGTCTAGAAGGCATGTTAGCGTAAACTTGAAATAATATACCGCACGGGCAATGAGTAACGTACCTTACTATCAGTATCGTGCGAGTCCTCGCGGGACTTCCTCTTCACGGACTTCGCAGGCTCTTTTTTCTCCTTGGTAGTATCGGGAGCTGGTGATGCCTTGGCCTTGGTGGCCTTCTCGAGCTCCTCCTTGGGATCACTGGTCCGCTTGGATTTGCTCTTTCTGCTACCCTTTTTTTTCTTTTTCTCCTCGTGAGCTTTGCGTCTGGCTTCCCAGGGTTTCTCGCCCTTAGCTATGCCGTCGAGCAACTCCTTGTGATCCTGAGGTCGGCATTGTTCACACCAGTAGTGCTCGGGAATCTCGTCGTCGTAAGAGCTCACACCCACGCAGACGTTGTGTTGCCATGCGCCGCAGGTTTCGCAGGCGATCCATGCCTCCCCTGAGTCTTCATCTTGTTCTGTTGCGCCGCAGACACAGCGGATAATCTCTTCCTCTTCTTCCTCTTGCTCTTGCTCTTGCTCTTGCTCCTGCTCTTGTTCTTGCTCCTGCTCAGCTTCCTTGACCTTCTTTGTTTTTTTTGTCTGTCGCTTTTTCGGCACCGTCGCAGGTTCGAGCTCGTCGAATGATTTGGTGTGCTGGCCTTTGGTGGCGCGCACTGATCGTCGTGGTTCGGCTTCTCCTGGGGTGGTTCTGTCAGTTTGAATTCGCTTCGTCTTCCGATTTGCGCGACCGCGGGGGGCGGTGCCATTTGCGAGGCGCGCTTCGTTGGACGCTCGAGTAGTTGATTGCCGCTTACCGGACATGTTGGCGATGTGTAGTGTATAAAGCAAGGTTGGTCTAAAGGAGGGGAAAATGACCAACAAGTACTGAAGGTGAGACAAGTAAAGGGTTTCTTTGGGCAGACTACTTTTGCAGCGGAGCGCGAAGCCTGTCGGTCAGACAGACATTGGTAATTACGTGGTAGACAACTAAACGATCACGACTAGATCACGGCGAACCCTTCCCAGCCAAATCCACGTGAATATATCCTCCACAGCTGTTTCCTAGTCAGAAAAGTCAAGACACGCGATGTTGCTACCGTCAAGATCGCGCGGCTTTTTTTGTGTTGCAAATGAGATCGCGTGATCTGAAAATGGCGCTCAAGTTGTCGATAAACAATGCGCGAAATTGTAGCCGTTGTTAAAGAGGGTTGAACGCGCTTCCTTGTGATAGAAGCAAGATCTCGCGTGGGCGTGAGAGTAAAGAATTGGCGTCGCGTGCGCTTTGGTTTTCCGCAGTGAAGTCCGTGCCTGCAGGGCGATCCAGCAAATGATCGGCGGGAAACGAAGGATGATGCAAAAATTTCCGCGCTCGAGCAAAAGCAAATCGCGATTCTTTTTGGCGTGCGATAAATGCCACGACAAGCTAAGAACCAGACGTTGTTGGAGTTTGCTGAATAGAGTTGGGTGATGATGCGAGGAAGAGGTTTAGAAGGGGAGCCAAGCTTGGGGAGATGACGAAAACTTCGGCAATTTACCACCCACTTGCCCTTGCCAAAAAAAAAAAAGTAACCACAATGGGGGATCTTCGAGCAGCACAGCAGGAACGTTTTTGCTTTACTCAGCGAGCCAAAGAGTGGTTAAGTGTGGCGCGAGCATCCCTTGGCCGCACGGACCCTCAGGCTTCTCGTCTGCGTGGCGTTGATATTGAACAGCGGTGGATGCCTGATTTGTGGTGGCTTTATGGCCTGAATCATGAGACACCGATCTGAGTCTGGATGATTCTGGTAGGAGCTTTTTGAAAGTCATGTGATCTAAATCCCCGTACCCGAAGTTGCACCAGGGAGTAACACAAAGCCGCAGTTAAGCCATCCCTTTCTCTGCCTCGTCAGCCACACATAGCCCCACTAGCCTGCTTTCTCCAGGTACAGTACGTAACTCTTTTCGCAACCTCAGGTATCTAAGCTACCGCCCAAGCGCTCCAGCCAGCAGTGGAAGCTAACGCGGCGCGGCTGTGGCCTGGAGCTCAGTAACAACGACGTAACGAATCTCAACCTCAAACCCTCCAAATCCTCTACTACGGCAGCTCATCCCCTTGCCTCGCCATATAAAAATTTGAATTCAAATCGGAGCTTGCTAAATACCCAACTTCTTCTTCCATCCGAGTAATCGATTCTTCGATCCCGCCATGTCTCGCAGATACGATTCCCGAGTGCGTCTGCCCGCCACAGCTCGTCCAGCTTCCACTCCATGAGAGCTCCCCAACACTGACCGCTCTCGCAGACAACCATCTTCTCACCAGAGGGCCGACTCTACCAGGTCGAGTATGCCCTAGAAGCCATCTCCCACGCCGGTACTGCCATTGGCATTCTTGCCAAAGATGGCATCGTCCTGGCCGCCGAGCGAAAGGTCACCTCCAAGCTGCTAGAGCAGGATACTTCAGCAGAGAAGCTCTACATCCTCAACGAGTGCGCTCTCAATTCTCATATTCACTCTTTGGCTCCAACCTAACAAGTTCCTTCTAGCAACATGATCTGCGCCGTCGCAGGCATGACTGCCGATGCAAACATCCTCATTAACTATGCCCGACAAGCAGCCCAGCGCTACCTCCTCACTTACAACGAAGACATCCCCTGCGAGCAGCTCGTCCGTCGGCTCTGCGATCTCAAGCAAGGTTATACCCAGCACGGTGGTCTCCGACCTTTTGGTGTATCCTTCATCTACGCTGGTTGGGACCCCCGAAGACAGTTCCAGCTATACCTCAGCAACCCCTCAGGCAACTATGGTGGCTGGAAGGCTACGAGTGCAGGTGCCAACAATGCTAGTGCGCAGAGCTTGTTAAAGCAAGATTACAAGGAAGATTGCACACTTGAGGAAGCTTGTGGTATGGCAGTCAAGGTTCTCAGTAAGACCATGGACTCCACCAAGCTGAGCAGCGAGAAGAGTAGGTCTCCTATTTCCCAGGGATATGTAATATCCTTCCAATAGACCACTGCTAACCATTGATACAGTCGAGTTTGCGACAGTGGGACAGACCGAGGATGGGAAAATCTACCACCGGCTGTGGAGTGCCGATGAGATTACCACGTTGTTGAAGGAGCACGATCTGGCCAAGACTGAGGATGCAGAGGACAAGTAGAGGCAATAGATTTCCTTATAGATGATGAAAGGGGACTCGGGCCGTCCTAATCGCCCATGTAACAATAATATCATGGAATGACCAAAGATGTCGCCTCTGTGCCGTTCACCAAAATAGACTCCATACCAAGCATCACGACGCTAGTCAAGACAAATACAACAATCCTACTACCTTGCACCATGCGGCAACTCGTTCATCCATATTGAGCAAAACCGAAAAGCAGGTTAACTACCAATCCTAATTTCCTATCAGCGTTCGTGTATCACGTAATTCATCCATCTCATATCCTACGTCTGCTCCTCCCCTTGCCTCCTCTTCATCAGTAACCCGCTGCCAACCTGGCTGGGTATCCGTTCCTGGTCTTGGATACGGTTCATCGCATCGCGGGCTAGAAAGTCGAGGCCAGTGTCTCCGATAGCTCCAGTACGCTATGGCCATGCCCAGGATGGACCCAACACAGACATCATACACGTCGTGGCGATAATCTTCGCATCGAGAAATAGCGATCATGGCGGCGCCGAGGAGGGGTATGAGACAGACGAGCGCGCGGCTAAGATCGCGACCTCCCGCTGAGTAACGAAATACGTGCAATTGACCCGCCAAAAACAAACTAAGAAATCCGAGACCAGCAAAGCTGAAGGAAGAATGCCCAGAGGGAAACGAGCGCCAGCCATCCTGAAGCGTATGCCCATCAGCCGCGGTGCAGACGTCAATGGTGACGAGGGTGTTTGCCATTGTTTCCGGAGAAGGCTTGCAGCGGTCCAGGAGGTCCGGACGGGGTCGACCAACGGCGTTCTTGATGATGTCAGTGAGGAAGGACGTGAGAATGATGGAGATGGCAAAGGAAAGATAGGTGACTTCGTGTTTGGCAGGAGAGGACCGCGCCCAGAGGTTGTAGGCGATGAGGACGCCGAGGGGTATGAAGAGGGCGTAGACAAAGTTCATGACTATATAATTTTAGAAAATTTTAGAAAATTTGAGTATAGTTAAGAAGTTAGATGAAGCTCTGGGGGTAGAGGACATACCGACAGGCACGCGCTCATGTTGAGCATGAGGATATGAGATGGCCAGGTCATTGATCGAGAACATTCGGTGAAAAGGTGTGACAAAGACGACAATCTATACGATAGACAAGGAAATCACGTTTGATTAGCGATGTTAGAATCTCGCATGGCGCTTGCATAGTGCCATCTTACGAGGATATATCCTATCAATAGCACCACAAAGCCAACGTAATCTGGCGCATGGGTCGTCTGTGATATAGTTAGTTGGAGTTCTAGGGCAGGCCAATAGAGAATTTCGCAGTTTAACAAACCTTCCATTGCCGTTGGAGAAATGAGATAGGCCCGCTACCAGAGCGGGCACTGTTAACTGGTGCCATAGGGATGAGGTTAAAGAGGGCGAGGGTGAGGATGCGGAGTGATGAGCAGATCTTGCGACATTGAGATCGGGCAAAGTAAAGCCTCATAAATTTCGGGATGTGGTTGTTGCGAAGACAAACGAATGAATAAGCGATATGTCAGTGTCGTGTAGATGTTTCGCCGCCCGCCACGACAGGCCTGTGTTGAACTACGTAGCTGACTTGGGATGAGTTAAGTTGAGATTTGGCTGGGCGGGAGGTTGATGATGGGGCGCAACTAGAAATAGGACCAGCAAGTAGGTGATGACAGGGGCTCAACCGTAGCTAATACCTAGTCGGTGTGCTATCACTCTAATATATCGAATTAATAATTCCACAAATACTTAAATAAATAAAAACGAGCCACCAGATGTTGATACTAATTGATTGTTTTACTTTCTCAGTCATCGTAAAATAATTAATCAGCCCTTTGATTCTTCTCCGTTTTTAAAAGAAGTTAATCCTCAACGAGGTGAGGTGTAGGGTAATCCACATGCCCCGCTGCCATTGGCCAAAGCTCCCATGATTCTTTACGGGTTGACAATGGTCTCCTAGGCTACATCATTTACAACACCATCTTTCATAAACGGCACTCTCCTTCGTCACCGTCGCACCTGTGATCTGCGCGAGGCATTCAATTCATCTGAACCCCCTAACGACGCTAGAAAGTTATGCGATAATATCTACCACGCTCAACCATGCTCAAGTCCACACACAAGCCTTCTGCGGCTGCTCTTGCGCCGTTGCCTCCAGGATGGACAGAACACACAGCTCCTACTGGTCACACCTACTACTACAATACCGAAACAAAAGAGTCGACATATAAGCGACCTGGCGCTGCACCCGTCCCACAACCTGCCGCCACTCAAGCTATCCCATTCTCCGTCTATGGTGCCGTGCCAAACCTCGCCGATCCCAATGTCGCAAACGCCTACATGGCGCAGGCCAATGCCGCCCAGCAACCCCAGAATCAATACCAGAACCGTCGAGGCGGACACGGCGGCGGTCGTGGAGGATTTGGGGGTCGACCGAAACCACAGCCCGTCGACAAGCCCAGGCGGAAAGAGGCAATCCCGGGCTGTGAGCCATGGATTCTAGTCTATACCAAATACTCGCGACGATTCGTTTACAACCCCGTAAAAAATATGAGCTACTGGCGCATCCCAGAGAAGCTGATGCCTGGTATTTTGGAGCTGGACAAGGCGCGAATCCGAAAGAAGACTGCAGATCCCTCGGATGTAAAGGCTGATGAGGACAAGCCTACGACTGACGCTCCCGGTGACGAGGAGGAATACGGTAGCGAATACGAAGAAGTGGAGGTTACGGATGAAGAAGGAGAAGGAGATCATGAAGATGGAAACCACCCTTCCAAGCGACAACGAACCGAGGAGCCAGTTTTTGAAGAGGATGGAACAGTGGAATTCACCGAAGCAGACATTGCGGCACAGTTACAAGCAATGGGCGAGGAATATGGGCTTGACCCTGGAGAATATGACGACGGAAATGCTGACAATTGGCCCGAAGGTGCCGAGGGCCTTCCCTTGTCAGAAGACGATGCCAAATATCTGTTCAAGGATCTCCTCAATGATTTCAATATCAGTCCTTACAGCCCTTGGGAGAAGCTGCTGGAGGAAGGCAGGATCATTGATGACGTGCGATATACGGCATTAGACACGACACGAGCACGCAAAGAATGCTGGGACGAGTGGTCGCGAGAGAAGATTGGCGAGTTGAAGGAGCAGAGAGCTCGCCAGGAGAAAAAAGATCCCCGGATCGCTTACATGGCGTTTTTGCAGGAGAAGGCCACACCCAAATTATATTGGCCTGAATTCAAGAGAAAATACAAGAAGGAAGCCCCGATGAAGGACCTGAACCTATCAGACAAGGATCGCGAAAAGGCCTATCGCGAGCACATCAATCGGTTGAAGATGCCTCAGTCAAAGCTGAAGTCTGACCTGACAGCGTTGCTGAAGACCCAACCTGTTCTCGAACTGAACAACAAATCGTCGACAACCAGCCTGCCAACGCAGATTCTCATCGACATCCGCTACATATCCCTTGAGCCCAAGATTCGCGACCCATTGATCGAAGCTTACATTGGCACCCTTCCTCCGCCACCTGAGGATGTCGAGGCTGCCAAGGATGACGAGGACAAGAGGAGGCAGCGCGAGGCAAGGGAGAAGAGAGAGCGGGCGTTAGAAGAAAGGAATCGTACGGTCGAGGAACAGCGCAAGAGCCGGGAGAAAGCTGCGGCTTTTAGCAAAGCAAGATTGAGAGAGGAGGAGAGGGAGTTGGAGATGGCTATGAGAGTGGGAAAGCAGGGGCTGCAGAGTCAATTGGCAAGTATGCAGCAGGATGAAACGAAAAGTTCGTGATGCACATTAAGTCATACTGTAAATACCACCCAACGACAATAGACGTGGCTGCCGGCTACAATCCATACATGAACGTCAACTTCTTATCCGCATATCTCCTGTTGTCAACCCTCTCATTCTCAACCTCCTCCGCCGTCATCTGTTCTAATACAGCTTGCTTCCTCTTGTTCGCCATCTTCAACAAGATCTTGTACCCAACGTATCCAAAAAACGCAACCACAAGGCACCCTAGCGTGACATAGAATGGTACATGATAATCAGGCGCAAATTTTGCCCTGTACAGCTGTGAACCTATAACGCCGCCCAAGTTTCCAAAACCGTTAACCCCCAAGACTAAGGATCGCTTACCGGGTTCGGGCGTGTTGCCGCTTAGCCATGCCACCGTCAAGGGAGCAGAAATGTACACGCCTGAGAGGAGGATGCAGAGCGCTACGTATTTCCCCGTGTTTGTGGACAAGGTTACGGTGAGTATGAGACCGAGAATTCCGAGGAGAATACCGCTCGCGATGTGATAGCCGCGTTCTTGGTGGCGGTCGGAAGACCAAGCGAAGATATATAGGCCGATGGCGCCGCAGACGAAGGGGGGGACTGTCATCTAAGTCGGGAAGTTAGCTGCAATATATCTTTTTGTGACATGGTAGAAATTGCTTACAAGATTGGCTGTGATAGATTCGTAACCTAGCCCCTCAATGACCAAGGGCAAAAACACCGAAAACGCGCTGCTCGGAACACTGGCGAGGATATTGAATGTCAAGACTGACCACAGTTTCCAGTCCCTGAGCGTCTCGAGAACGTCCCTCTTAGTTAGACGATCCCTTTCAATACCGTCTGCGCCGTACTGGTGCTTGACGTATGCAGCCGACTCTTGCTTCATACGCTCAACAGCGAGCCGCCTTTCTTCAGGGCGGAGGAACCATGCTGTTCCGGGGCCATTGGGAAGCCAGACCCAGGCGACGAGGGCGACGAGACATGTTAAAGCGCCTTCGATTACGAAGAGGTATTGCCAGTTTTTGAGAGGACCGTCGCGGATGTGGAAGACGCCGTACGCTAAAACGTTGACTTAGTCAAAGGTGTCAGGGGAGGGAGGCAAGGGGGAGTACCGATTGAGCCGGAGAAGGCGCCAGCGATGGCGTATTGCCCGTAGAATAGTGCGAGGCGAACACAAAGATCAAATCTAGTGTAGAAACATGATAGGTATGATACCGCAGTGGGATAGAAGCCTGCTTCGCAAGCCCCGATGAGCAGTCTCGTAGCGATGAGAGCCCCTGAGTGCTGTCAGCATAATAGGATGACCAACCTCCAACAACTGTCAGACCCAGGTTGAGAAAAACGAACATACCGCGACCGTGAATGAAAGCCTGAGCGATGGTAACAATGCCCCAAGAAAACTGGTTTCGCTATGTTAGCACAACATAGATTAACACGCAGAGGTTGGCGTTACGATTACCATCATGATAGGAATCCAGTGTCGGGCGCCGATGTAACGCCCCGCCGCCGCAGATATGGGCTGCAGGACGACGAACGTAACAAAGAAGAGGGAGACGGCTTCATTGAGGTCGTCGGGGGTCGCGTTGATGTCCTTCGTGAAGCCTGTGATGCTGGTTAGCTGGACATGGAGGAGGCGGTAAGGGGGAAAAGAAAGGTGGGGAAGAGGGAAGATGTGAACCTTGGGTTTCGGCGTTACCAATGTTCCCTCGGTCGAGGCCGTTGAACAAGTACAGGAGGGAGAGGAGAGGCAGAAGGGAAAGGTCGAGTTTGCGGTTGACGGTTTTATCGCAGGTTACTGTATGGTGAGGTGACCCGGCTTCAGGGTCTGATGGTTTTGGGTGGCCTTGATCCATTGCTGAAACTGGGGATTCTAGTTACCTCTAAGAAATAAAACTGCGTGTCCTTTGGGTGGTTTTGATAAGTTCTAAGTGTTTATGATCACACTACTTGGTGAAGTCTATCCAGCGACTACATAAGTTCGCTTTTGTATCTCCTGAAGCTCACCCACTAACACTTGCATACTCAGGCAGGGAACGAATCCCCTCCTCAGTTTGTCTGCTTGCCTGCATCAACAGGGTCCAATGTTCATGGGGGATGCTCGGCAGGCAATGGAGAGCTCCGTCTCTCCAATCCCTTTGATGGTTTCCCTTTGGCCCCCCCAGACTCGAAGTGTAGACCCAGGGTTTTGGTTGCAACCCGTCCCCCCTCGTAAGAGAAAGGACAAGGTTTAGCTCGTAAGCGAGACCGTTGGCCAAACCAAACTTGAACCCTCGGAGGGGGTCCTGTACTGGCTTAATCTACTGGGGGGCGGGGGGCCGTAGGGTGGCATTGAAACGGGCTTCTTCATCTGCCGTGACTGCTAGTTGGGGAGAACTACGCAATTTTCGCGGGAGCTACGGAGTCACTATTAGAGGCCCGTGACGATTTGCTGGGTTCACGACTAGAACGAAATGTCGGGAACGGTCGAATGAGGTGGGATATACCCCCCATGTCCGGCCGTTGTAAGCAACAGAGGTCAGCAAGCCACCGCCCAGATTGTCGGGTCCAAGTGACCAGCGGCACCCAAAAACCGGGAAAGTGGGCAGAAGCTCAGGTTTCAGCCTGGAGCAAGCCGGATGATCATTTAAACAAATATCACGCTTTTCGTCATTAAGAAGCTTGGGAGTGCTTAGCGGCGGATGAGAGCCACATGGTGAGACGATGGACTTTGTTAGCTCGGAGTATCGGGCAATAAACATTGACACCAGCATTTTTGATATTATTATCGGAATTGGAGGGATGGGTAGCAAGGAGTATGCTCCTTTCCTTGCGTTCTGAGCAAAGATAACATGATGCCATGTTACGGTTATGGATCACGCAGTTATCGCATGTGATGATGATTGAGGTGCAGCGCTCACACAATTCACTTTGACGGACGGACGGCCCAGAGCTGCGGTTTGACCCTGCTACCCTTTCCAAGCAGGGTACTAGGGTCGTAAGGCTGACATGTTACAGTACATGGAAGCTAGTACCCCGGTGGCCGCGCATACATGATACTGCGCACGCATGGGCTCTTTCGCGGTCCATTCCCGGAATGGTTATCATGTCGTGATCCTTTCACCAGCTTCAAGAACCCCCCGTGCTCCTCGCTTGGGCGGTGTAAGAATGGGGCTCTGGAGGGACGCCTGTTACAGAGGAGCAGATTTGTTTCCGGATCATGTTCCAGATATTCCAGAATCAATCAAAGTTCGCCTGTTGTGGGTTCAGCCGTTTTGTCATCGTCGTCGCGTGGTCTTTATTTATTACCCACCCTTCTCCCCCTTCCCCTCCCCCCCGCGCCAGTAGTCTGGATAAACAGAGCTGAAATGTAGGCAGGGAGCACTATCCCCTAGCGGGCCCCTTTTAAACCAATCGATTGATTTGGGTGGTTGTTTAGTTCGCCGACGATGAAATAGATTCGTCTTGCTTATATTCTTCGCCGCTTATGCTATTTTAAGGGCTTGGTTGCGCGACGGCTCTTCGATGTCATGAGAAGATAACTTAAACATGCCTCCTGACTCATGTATTGCCCACACACAATACATCTGGACAGTTTCGATTGATCAGATTCCTAGAGCCCTGTAAAGAATCTATCCGCTCTCTGGCGCACTTCATCAGCCCATTCAGCAATGGCCCCAGTCTTCATCGTCCCCTCCTCCGTCACGTAGAAATCGATCAATTCGGCCGGCACCCACTCAAAGTAGACGTTTCTAACCTGAACATGGGCACTCTTCTCGGGATGTTCTTCTGTTAACCGTAACTCCCCCCATGACCGCACAATTTCCTGTGGATCATTCTCCTCTTGCGCCGGCGGCTCAAACGGCGACACTTTTTCCCGCTCAGAAAGGGTCATGACTTTGACATGTGGAGATATGTGCTTTGCTACTAACACTGCAGGCAAGGACCCCGTCTTGTTGCTCACGTTACCTTGCTTGTCGATTACATCGGCGCCGATGAGGACAATATCAACGTCTCGAGCGGCCGCACTGACGCTGGCATCTGTGAATATAGTAATGCTCGTTTTGATGTTGTGGCCGTTCGCGAACGAGACCATGGTATCGGCCGTTTTGGCGCCTTCGAAGAGGGGACGGGATTCGAGGATGCGGATATCCAAATGCGCTTTTGTGACTTCCAGGGCACTTGCGAGGCTAGATGATATGGTTGAACTGGAGGAGAGCGTGAGGATTCTTAGGGTTTCGACACCGGAATAGTGAGCTTCTAAGAATTTCTTGCATGAGTCGGCAACTCGTGCACTGCCGCGTTCCCTCTGTTGCGCATATTGCTCTAGAGCCTCAACGATGCCATTAACGGAGATCCGCTGCGATGCGTCATGCGAGGAGCCATCCGTGGGTAACTTCGATTTGATAATGGCCAAACCAGAAAGGACCACGTTCAGGATGGATGCGCCCATACTCTCTCGTCCGTTTTTCCAGAGGTGCCAGGCTGCAAACCTGACATTCTTCCACCATGTCTCTGGTGACTGCGTCTCGAGTTTCTTGATGACATCGATAAAGATATCAAGTGCCTTGGACGCTAGTTGGTGCGCGCCGCTTTCATGATCTCTCTGCAACGCAATCAGTCCGTCATCCAGTACTCTTCCTGCGTCCTCTCCCAAGTCAATATTGAACCACACCCTCCTGAGGCTCTCCAAAAGTCGCGGCACGCCTCCAAACTCTTCCGAATCATTCACTGCGTCGGGGTTAAACCACTCATAGCCTTCATGCTCCCAGTCTATCTGGATGCCAGCCTCAAGATCACCCTCCTTTATCGACCTGAGGACGAAGCCAAAGGGATTGATGGTCCACTCTCTGCCTATCGACTCATCGACGAACGAGTATGGCTTGCCTTGGCGGAAGAGACGAAGGGATTTCGATGTAAGGGTCGTCTCTTCTTCTATTTCACGCCATGCTGTAGCGAGGGGATTGGCATCTGTCTCCTCGACGCTGCCTGCGACGGGCGCGTATTTGTGCCTTCGATCTATTCAATAACTGAAGATGAACTCGGTGGGTTTACTGGATGGAACGTACTGATATGTGCTCACTTTACCACTCCTGCGAAACAGAGCAACCTTGGGCTTCTTCGTCACATCATCGTCAGGGAACTTGAAAATGAAGCTACTAGCGACAGCTCGGTGTTTGAGGGATGACATTTTCGTTGATAAATTTCGAATCTGAAATGTTGGAGTGAGTAATTTTACAGAGCCGATGATTGCTCGGCTTGCCATGTTGCGACGAATTGAGTGTTGGGATTAGAGTCGTGATTCCTGGTATATATATCGGTGGAGACTCGGCGACATCTACTGAGAGAGGAATGGCGATCACCTGACGTGGATGTGACCAGTCAAAATTGCATCACACTTTAAGTTACACCTAATACTTAATCAGGTGGCGATGTCACACCAGGCATTTAGAGTCAATTCAATCTTATGCACTATTATATAATTTAATTGTGTGGAATTTTGTTGTACCAAAGAGAAACGACTCCGGCTTTGCTGATGTAGGCCATTACGTCCCTCCATATATCCGTCATATACGTGTATCATGTATGTCCATTTGCAATTAAACATAGGCTGGGTATGACTGCCAATCGTCATCTATCCACGACAACATTTCTTCATACAGCGTATGTCCCTGCTCAATATGAATCGGCAGCTGGAGAACTCCCTGCCCAACCTTCTGAGGCCAGTGCTCGTTCACATCCACTGTCGTGCCGGCCTGAGTAAATGACGATTGAAGCGTCCCACCTGGTTGAACTATGGGTGCTCGCAGCCTATGCACAAGAACGCGCAAGTCTCGTAGTACCGCAGCACAATCCTTGCCGTAGTTGCTCCCCATGTGACTCTCCTCTTCAAATCTCGCAATCACGAAATCAATATCGTGCTCCCGTGCTCTAGGATCCTTGGGCACCAGATACTCCGCGTAGAGCAACTCCTGGAGCATGATACAGATGGCCGCGTTGAAGATAAAATGCAGCCCAGCTTGCAGGAGCTTTCGCGGACTATTGAGAGCGAGAATGTGTCGTGCCAAGCGGATGTTGAGCTCAGCGGCGGATATACACCGGCGGAGGAGAGCCAGACGAGGGTGCGAGTTGAGGGATGACTGACGACTGAAATGGCGTTCGGCGAACGTCTTTTTGACAGCGGCGAAGAAGACGGGCCGGATTGTGAGGATGATGAGCTGCATTGATACAATTAGTCACCTAAGGCTTAGAATGTAGTGTAGAGGAGATGGGAGTTAGGTTTACCTGATTGTATCCCATGTGCAACAAAGCGCAAGCAGGATCATCACTCAACCCCGTCTCAGAGAGTTGCAGAATCGGGGGGAGATTTTCTAGCCACTGGTCTAACATTCTGAGCGCGTCCTCGGGGCGTCTCATGGGACCAGGGTTATTGTCCCAGGGGGAAACGAGGTAAGTGTTGCACACGATATAGCTTGAGATGCGAGAGAGCTCTACATGAGCTCTTAAGCCGGCGGCTGGAGGTAATGATCTAGGACAATATTAGCATGTGAAGTTGAGGATAATGATGTTCATGACCTACGGTGCGTCACAAGGAAGGGATAGACGAATCGCATCGTCCATGATTGTCGGTGGTCGTCCCATCAAGCAACTCAACCACCGATCCAGCACATACAGGGTCCAAAACACCCTCTTCCCATTCTCACCTACCCATCCTCTATGCGCGCCATGCATGATACTAATATGCATAGCATTGCTTACACACATGTATGCCGCATCTCGACGATTCATCTCGATCAAAAAAAACCCCATTAGTGTGAGCACCCTAACATCGTCAATGCTAAAGTGGTTGACGTCGAGTGGGTTTCCAAGGAGAGTGCACGCCCTGCTGAAGTAATACTCGCTCATATTAGGCTGTGATGGCGCTTCGGGGGTTATTGAGGCCTGGGACACAACGGCGAAGGCGGTGTTGTAGAATGCGAGATGTCGATGGGCCTCGAGGCGGCGGAGGGTGGGAGGTTCCGATGAGTCTACCACGGCTGAAGGGCTAGGTGCCGAGGAGACATCTCCCCACCAGTAGATCCCTCCACTAGGCCAGTTGCCGTTGCCGTCTTGGACGAAGAAGCGTAGTTCAGATAGCATGGCTTGCATTTCTGGACGGGAGGGAAGCCATAAGGGGTCTACGTCGCGGTCATGAAGTGGACGCGAGTCGTATGTCTGATAACTCCCCCGCGTCGACAAGAACGTAGTTCCATCCACGCTGGGATGGCGATTGTGATAAGCCAAAGGGAAGATGGTGCCCATGAATTCTTTCAAGTAGTCGAGGAAGGTTGCGCCACTTGTCTCACCCAGGAACCGCGCGTGACCGTCCGGGTCGTTGAGGAGACGGCCTTCGGTTGAGGCTTGTTCTTCATCATGGTGCTGAGTTTGGTGGTGGGCGGGGTTGTCAAGAGCAACTAGGCTAGGTTTGTGAGGTTGAGATTGGCATTCTAGTTGAGAATGCGGTTGATATTGCGATGGATGAGTGTGGGGGTGACAGTGAGGGTCAGAGTGAGAGTGAGAGGGAGGTTGAGACTGATGAGGTATGACGCCGGCTACACCACCCGCAGCACCGATAGCTTGGCCCGCTTCAACAGGCGACGACACCGACGATGTACCAGCCACCGAACTCCCCGTATTACTCGCCGCCGCCGTCGTCGTTGTCGTTGGTATCGTCGGCGTCAATGAGGCACTGGCAGCATCCACATTGGCGCCTAGGCCCTGCAATAGCTGGTGGCGTCTCTCGGCATCGGGTACAGTATCCCTCAGGGCCCTTTCCAGCAGATCAACCTTGCGCCTTAGGTCGTCTAGTTCGGCGCGCGGAAGGGAAGCCTTTGCAACGGACACGGGATAGACGCAATCGCGGGCCGAAGAGCGGCACTGGCGACATGGCGATTCACCTGAGCATTTGACGCGGCGGATGTTGCAGGCATTGCATCTGTGGTACGTTGGAACATCTGGTTAGTCACTCTCTCAACACAACAAGGTACAGAGTTATAGGTAAGTTATGTGTATTATAGCCATAGCGTTATTACAGAGGAGAAACCAGAGGAGAAACCAGAGGAGAGACTAGTGGTGTTTTACAAGATAAAGAAGGAGAGAAAAAGGAGAGAAAAGAAAGCAAAAAAAAAAAAAAAAAAAAGAAAGAAAGAAGGAAAAAGGAACTTACGCTGTCGCGACGCGCTTTCGATTCTCGGGAGCGACTTTATGTCGACGAGGGTTGACGGGTAGCCTTTGCTGCGGCCTTCGTCGACCGGCGGAGCTGTCCTCTTCGCGTCGCATCATGCCGTGAGACCGAGATGACATCGCTTAGCAGGTCGGCGGCATTCACAACAACTTGGCAGTCATAGGCCACATTGAAAGTTCCCACATCGCCCTATGCCCTTATTTTTTTTGCAGGACGCGTGTCCGAAGTGTCCATGGAATTACGTACGTGCGTAGGCGGGGACGAAGGGGAACACGAAAAAGGGGGGGGGGGGGGGTTGAAAAGGGAAGCTGGCGATACGATACGACACAGTAAGGGGATGAGGAGATGGAGAAGAGAGGAACGCGAACGAGCACCGGTCCTTTTACCACGTTTGACCCTGGTCAGTTGGCAAATTCAAGGATATGGGACAAGGGTTTCATGCTGTGTGGATGAAGGGTTATTAAGACGCAGGGGGTTAACTTAATAGGCGAGCGAGTGCCTGCGCCGCAATGTGCTATGCAGATGCAAATCCCTAGGTATAGCGAGGAACCAGACAATAGCTGGAGAAGGAGAAGACACTCGATTTTCTGATATATATATATTTCCCCTCTCGTCTTCCTGCGAAGTGTGTTGTTGAGGCATTTCAATTGCCATTGTGATTAAGGACGGGAACCCGTTGTGATTTCAGATGAATCAAGTTAGTAGTAAACGGAGTCATCTCATCCGTCCGGACACATGTCTACTCCGCAGTCTAGTTTAGGAATAGATCTTACTCTCGTTAATAATCAAGACTCTTAACAGGTAATACCGGTACTGTAATAGCTACAGTAAAATGAAATTAAACAAGGGTCTGAAGCATACCCCCCCCGAGTCGAAGTCGAACACCAATTCTGGCTCTTTTCCCTTATCAATCTGATCAAATCAAATCAATCTGCGGGTTTTTTACGCATGAACGTCTCCGTCTCCATCTTCATCGTCGATCAGAAAAAAATAAATCGCGCTAATTAACCATAACCTTTCTTTTTTTTTTTTTTTTTTTTTTCCCCGCTTCCCGCCTTGACACGACATCATAGAGGACAGTACAAATGCTTCGGTCTCGAGGAGGCGTAGAATTGCTCGCATTGGTTCGCCAACTGTCAGCCAGCAACTTGCTTAGGTCCAGTAACCACACACAAAAAATTGGCACAATTCATCATAAACCCAAGTGAGCAATGAGCTTTTTCTTGATGCCTTCACTGGTCTTTTACCGAGTACTAAGTACAGAGTAGAAAGTACACTGCCCCTCATTCCTCCCCCTCTCCCCCTCTCCCCCGCTCATATGTGCGCTGTAATTAAAAAAAAGAGAAAAATGTATGACGCATCTCACAGTAGTTTCCCATGTACCTACTGTCTAGCCTGCATCTTTGTGTCTTTTATGCGCATATGGGTCGAGTCGTACGTAAGCCTCAGCTTGCGGAAAGCATTGCGTTAGAAATAGAGAAGAAACGCTGCCAGACCGGTATTTGGCGCGTCGTAAACCGTGGCCCCCCTAGCTCTCCGGCTTCGCGAGTGGCTTTCATCATGCATACGGTTGGTCTGTTTTTGCTTTGGTTGAGTGTGTTTTGCGTGTAGTGCACCGAGATCAACCGGGGTATCAGTTACTGCATCCTTGCTGCACGTACGGATAGGCGATGTAACCAAAGAGAAAACAGAAACCACGAATGAGCATGTGTCATGGGAGCGTCGTTATGAGCATTCACAGATTCAATTCAAAGGAAAACTCAATTGATGCTAAGAAATGTATTCATCTCAACGGCATGCATGGCCTATCATGTCCTTAAATAAAATGCAAATCTAAGAAAACAAAACACCGGTATAATAATTGTCAAAATCCACCATTCTGAAAACAGCCAAACGTCATTTCATTGCCAAGGAGAAAAAAAAAAAATGTAAGAGAATATACTCGGCGCGATGTATGTATGTAGGTGTAAAAAAGAAAAGAAAAGAAAAGAAAAATATCATGCTCTTCTTCGAAAGTTGGAATGTAGCAGAGGCGTTTGTCTGCTTTCAGAGTCCAATATCAAGTTCTTTTAAAAGATGTTTTTTTTCGCTGCCCTTGCTACCATTATACACTGCCCGCTTTTGTTCATGCAAAAATTCGTGAAATCTACTGCTGGAAGATGTTGTTGACGATCTCACCGGATCGGGTGGCCAGGACGGAGAGGAGAGTGTCGCTCAACTGCCACATATGTTAGTATGAGATGAATTGTAATCGTTGATGAAAGAACTTACCCCGTGAGTACCCTCGCAGCAACCCTGCAGCCAGACACCGGCGCCGTCGGCAATGGTGCCGGGGTTGAACTTGACCTTGTAGTCTCGGCCAACAGCCAGCTTGCGCTCGCCCTGCTCAGTATCAACGTTCCAGCCGTTGACCGGCTTGCTGTATTCGTTGCCATTGCGCGACGAGACGTTCTTGGGGAGCAGGCTCCAGGCGTCCTTGAGGATCTCGACGTGGGCCGTGCGCTTGTATCCGGTGGCCGCGACGATGAGGTCGACCTCGAGGAGCTCCTCATCAGCGGCGTCGACGAAACCGTCGAGGGAAATGTCGTGGACCTTTTGGACACGGATCTCGAGGTGATCACCCTTGTCGTCGACGGAAGCAATGTCGCGGCCGGATAGGATGCGGTGAGGCCACTTGGTCTCGTCATGGCCGATGAGGCGCTTCTGCTCGTACATCTTATCGTAGAGGTGCTCGATGAGGTTAAGGCGGACGACGCCATAGTTGGTGGCGCGGACCTCAGTGATGAAGCTATCGCGGGAGGCGGCGGAGCGGGGGTAGATCTTGTCGACGAAGTCGGGGTCGAAGATGCCGTTGACGCTAAATCGAGTTAGTACGTAAAGTAAAGATTAACAATAGTTGACGGGGTAGACATACAAAGGTGAGTCGTCGCTGGGTCGGAGGAACTCTTGACGCATAATCATATACGTCTTGGAGTTAGGGAACTGGGACTGAACAGTATTGAAGATCTCGGCGGAGCTCTGGCCGGCACCAATAACAGCAACACGATAAGGAGCGCTGGCCTTCTGGAGGATCTTGGGAGCAAAGGTGGCGAACTGGGAGGAGTGGAGGACACGAGGGTGTTTGATGGGGAGGCTCTTGGGCATGGAAGGCTGACCACCAGCAGCAATCAGGACATGGCGGGAGCGGAAGGTCTGGATCTGGCCAGTCTTGCCATTGCGGGCTTGAACGGTGAAACTCTTGACAGAGCCCGCCTCCTTGTTGACGGGAGAGACGGAGAGGACCTCGTTGTTGTACTGGACGACGTGGTCGAAGAAGGAAGAGCACCAGCGGAGGTAGTCCTCAAACTCGGCGCGAGCGGGCAGGAAGGTGTCTAAATTGGTGAAGTCGATGAGGCGGTTGTTGCGGTGGACGTAGTTGAGGAAAGTGAACTCGGATCGAGGATCGCGGAGGGTGGCAAGGTCCTTGATGAAGGAGATCTGCATCCTGGCGCCGGGAAGAAGCATACCGGCGTGCCAGGCGAAGGCAGCCTGCTTCTCAAGGAACAGAACCTTGGGAATGGAGCCGTCTGGGAGGAGCTTCTCACCATTGGCGATGGCATCGTTCATGGCAATGGCCACGGCGAGAGAGGCCGGGCCGAAGCCGGCGCAGATGAGGTCAAACTCCGAGTCAAGAGGGGCCGCCTCGAGATACTTGGAGCGCTCCTTGTGGACCTTGGGGCTGTAGGAGACGCCATTCGAAGCGCCATTGGTGCCATTGGAAATAGCCTCAGTGCCGTTGGAGTGGCCATTGGTGGTGCCGTTGGTTCCGTTGGTGAGGACTGGAACAGTGTCCTCTGAGCCGTTAATAGAAACCTCGCTGTGGGGAGTCATGATGGCGACAACAAGAGGGGTATCAAGATGAAATAAGTAATAAAGAGTTTGAAGCCGTCACAGTTCGTACAAGCTCGTTTGAGGCACCGTGATATATTCCCTCGGTCTTGGTAGTCCAAGGGGTAGAGGGGGGGGGGGAACAGAAGATGTTCTTGGGGGAGGGGACAATTAATATAGAGAGGATCGGGACGGAGGTCACCGGTTGAACGGACAATGAATCAAACGAGTTGCTTGCTTTTTGGTCCTGGGGATTGGCCAGTTATGGACAACAGACGAAAAAGGTTGCAGCGTCGGAGGGTCTCGCAGGGGATGTGAGTCGAGGATGAAGTTGTAAACAGTAAGGGTCGTTCCTGAAATGGGGGTATGATGAGAGAGACGGGACGGGGAAGGGGGTGGATAATCAGAACAGTATCTCTCCCTGTGAATAAGGTCGGCAATTGAAGCCTTGTCTGGAGGAGAGAAAGAGAAGAGAGGGACGAACACGGGAGCTTTGAGTAGAGGAAGAGGTGGGAGAGAAGGGTGTTTTGTAATTGCTCGGGCTATAGGATCTATATAGAAAACGGATTCATTGCTCTAGCTTGAGCCATTGGTTAGTATGCACCGATTAAGCTGTAGCTAGGGAAGAGCTCGGAAGGGAGAGAGTGTGGGAGAAAAAAAAATTAGTAGATGGACCCCATGAGGACATGAGAGAGATCATCCGGGCAAGCGTCGAAAGTAGAGGGTAGCTTGAGGCTGCGAGGCTGGTGCGGGACGGAGGTACATCTGACGCATGACGGAGTTCAGCACAAACAGGAAGGACATGGATGCGCCTGCCATGGGCCATGGCGCAGACGAATTGGGGGGCTAGTTTCCAACTAGAGCCGACCCGGGTCTGGACGTCTGCCGGGCGACCCAGGCCCAAAAGAGGGACTGCATGGGAGTGGGAGATGGTCCCCTGGGAAGGTGTATTTTGCTCTTGGGGGGCGGCGCGGAGCGGGTGAGCGTGGAGACTCTGGACTGGGTTGGGTTATGGAGGAGGTGGTGTGAGAGGGACATGTAGGTACATGAGGTGAGCGTAGTTTGGAGTATGGTTGGTAGCAGCTGCAAGTACATTAAGGTAGTAGGGAATGAAAGATGGAGGTCGCGCTTCATGCATGGTGGAGAAAGATGAAGACATGGGCGAGGCGGAAAAGATGGAAGAGAAACAAGTACCAAGGACTTAGGGATCTAAGAAGTGGGAGAGGAAGAGGAGGAGGAGAGGAGGAGGGCGTGTGAGAAAGCGCCTAAAGATGGAGGGGGAGGGGCAAAGAGGAGAGAGGAGGGGGGGACGGAGAGGGGCGTATCTATCAAAGAAGTCGATGGGGTCATCGAGGCTATTCTCATCATCATCAATCAACATTGTCACTCCGGGCGGTAACGGACAGTCCGCGTAAGTGCTTTTTAGAAAATGTATGATGAGATATGAAGAAATAACGAAAGACAGAAGTGTGAATGGCACGGAGATAGAGGTGAGTATGTGGTTATAAGATGGGAATAGAACTGTTACTTCGCCTTACCATCTGTGAAACCAACAGCACCACTACCACCCTTTCTTTTTTAACGACTGCCGTGCGAAAATCTACGATTCACTAAGTAGACTACTTGATCTTGCAAGAACCAACAACAAAAAGACTAACTATTGCTCCGTTCTCTTAGAATACCGCTACCGTATCGTTGTACCTATCCAGCCTCCCATCATCCCTCTGGAGCTGGTAGCCGACCTCGTGGTTGCTTGCCGGTGCGGCGAGCCCCTCCTCCCCACCTACGTCCGTCCGGGTCGATTGCCTCATGCAATATCAAAAGCAGTCGAAGCGGCGGGGCCCATGAATTACTCCATCTCAATCATCTCCCTTCTGAAGGAGAAAAGATCCAAAAAATCTGGAGCATCGCGTATATGGTGGGAGTGGGCGTCTCCGAAATGGGAGCTTAACTTGCGGCAAGAACCTGAATCAGAACACCCAATTGGCAAAAAATGTCGCGCAGTTGGAAGAAGTGCCATGCCGCGGGCTCCCACGCTTATTGGTGCTTGTGGAGGGGGGGAGGGGAGTTTTACACGAAAATGGTAATGGAGTCAGTGTGGACTCGCTGCGTGGGTGGCATTTGTGGGTAAGGCGTGGGAGAGCCAGACTGATGAGAGCAAGACGTTTTGTTTGACGCTTTTTCTTCTTTTGGGTGGGATGCAAGTGGATAGAATTCACCTGGACTTCGGTAGGTAAAGCAACACCCTTGGAGAGAATGGAGAACCGTGAAGTCCCGTAGCGTAATATGCAAAGGCAGCGTTGCTTGGATCTGGTTTTAACCTAAGGCATTTGAAGTAAAAACGGGAAATCCACTCGTCATCTCCGACCGGCCGGCATCGCATCGGCCCTGAACTCTACCTATCGGTCAACCTCTGCGTTTGACAGATTTAGCCATGCCCAGCTCAACAAAGCGAGTCTATATAGTCGGTATGAAGATGGGGAATACTATGCATTAGATGGATCTTTGTTGGGTGTGTCCGTGCCTGTGCCTGTGCCTGTGCCTGTACCTTTGGCCGCTGGGATATCCATGGCTTGCAACAACAGATACTCAGAACAAGGATTTTTTTGTCCGGTGCAATTGGGGGTGCCCGAAGCATTGCTAATACGTAAGGATGGAAGAACTTAACGGGTGAAAGTAGTACTGCAAACAGACCTACGGTGTGTACACTACTGTCCTCCGATGTAACCATTGACAACTTACCCATGAACCCGCCATTGGGCCTTCTTCTCCCTCTTCCTCGCCTTCGGCCATGTGCTCATGAGACAAAACTCGACTAAGTAAGTTCGCGGACTCCAAAACAAGGATAATCTTTCCAGGGTCCTTGGCTCACTTATTTGCTCGGAGCTATGTAGGTGCATTTCTTAGACTAAAGGCCAACAAGGGATGGGCATGAACTGTATGTACTACTGCGGATATGCCACGACTACCCCCGCTACCTCGAGCCTCGGCCGCGGTGATCCAAGAGGAAGCATCCATGCGCTGATTTACGTCCTTTTATGCATGTATAAGAGTTGTTAGTTTGCAGTCTTTACTGTGATGTTGTGAGTACTCGTCAATACGGTGCAAGCTGTACATGCCATTTATATTCGCGGGCACGCAGTCGACATGACTGGTTCAATCCGCTCTTTGTGTTTGTTCCTCCTTCATTTGTATAGCTACGTCGAGATCCTGCACTCTTCCGGTGGCATTTGCGATTCGGTCTCTTTTGCTCTGCCGGGTTCCGTTTCTCGCGTCGCTCCGAACACCCCTGCACTGCTGCAATTCTTTGCCCACCCGAAGGTGGCTTCTCGCCCACTCCCCTTTTTCGCTGTGTCATCCAGCACGCTGCTGATGAGGTGGAGTTTTGGAATAATTGGCCACGCGCAAACGACCTTGGTGTCGATGAAGATCCGGACCGGCGGAGTGGGGGTTTGCCATCCGTTCTTCATTCTTCAGTCGTCGTGATGGAGTACTGTACATCTCGCAAAGGAGTGGGACAGGGATGTCACCGAGACAAAGTACCTAGATGATGAGGGTTAAAATGGTGCGACCCGACCTCGGTCGGTGATGATCGCAGCCAGTTTTTTCTCTTCCTTTTTCTCTTAAAACTGGGGCGCGATCAAATCAGATAAGATAGCCCCAGCATTGGCGAATTCTTAGTCCAGGCACGCCAAGCCTAGGACAGCCACCAGGGATGTTCCATCGGTTCCAGCGCCAATTATTCGGGGACTGACCGGCGCCAATTAAAAAGGGCAAAAAAAAAAAAGGACTCGGTTCAAGGCCAATGCCAAAATTAGGGTCTAATGGAGGGACCACGGGTCACTGCATGCGTGGCGTGACTTGTTTAATGGGCTACGGGACTTGCTGCAGTCGTAGGCTAGTTTGGGGGACTCGAGAGAGTGGTGTACGTAGGTACTTTCACGGCAGATAATTAGGTGTGGGATGGAAAGGTACGGATTAAACAAAAAAATCAAAAACAAAAAAAGCCTTGGCAATGGATGAGGCTGGAATCGGCCAAGCAGACGACTGCGGCCCCTTGTTTTGGGGGACCCTGAATTGGGGGCCGCTTCCCTGGCACGAGAAACTGAGACATGTCCTCGGCTGTGTCCGTACCTCCATGTGAGTTATCCAAGTAAGCTACTTATGAGGTTCTTGATGCCGTCGTCTCTGGGAAGAATAAGCTTGCGCAATTCTCCGGGCGCCCCCAGGGTCATTGCATGTACTGACCGCCATACGCCGATGACGGCAGTCTCATGAACCACTCGCTACAAATAAACCTTAAGTAATAAGACCATAACGGCTAACAGCAAGGGGGACAGGAGGGAAAAGAAAGAGGGCCGGCTCGACGCCGACGGAACCGATCGCTTCCCGCGAGAATGAGGGGTCCGGGAGGTAAAAAACCGCAAAATGGCGAACAACACACACACATACCGGTACGATTGACAAACTCTGCGGGCCAAGTTTCGGCGTGCGCCATGGGGAATTAAGTGGAGATTGAGGGAATTATCTGATCATCAGATAAACCGGATCTGATAAGATCTGATTTTTTTTCTAGCCCTAGACTGGGAGACTGCACTAGGGCCCGGCCTCTCACGAAATGGCCACCAGTCTTATGGAGTAGTAGAGCAGGTATGTACTAAGAGTACAGCGACCGCTAATTCAGTTAGACATGTACTTCGTACTTTATAGAGTACGTACTTGGTTATGGATGGAGTATACCTAGAATTGTACAAACATGTATTCATAAAAAAAGGTAGAAAAATTTGGGCGAATTTACGCTTGCTGCATAAGACTGGAGTGGTTACCGACGCGATGCGCCCCAGAATGAACGGGGGGGGGGGGGGGGGGGCGGCCGCCCAGCCCAGGTATACC